>CM037643.1:44128886-44189901 GCA_015227895.2 Colaptes auratus | reverse complement strand
AGAGGTACATATATTGTACAAACATTGTACAAACATTGTCTATTTGTCCATTCTTGTTGCACTTCATATTTCTAGATTGCAGTTTGCTTGTAATACAGATTCATTTGCTTCCATCCAAATTGAGCTAGTCTGGCAATTTTATTTGGGGGGGGAGGGTAGGTTTCTCCACATTAGCTGGGGGGTAATTTCAACCCACCACACCCAAGGTGTTCTTTAAAACAAGGTTTAAAGAAGAATCAAGTGGGTTTGGAAAGGAGAAGACTTTCAAAGCAAGGCATGCTGCCCGAAACTGAGTATCAGTAAAAGGCACAAAGCATGGTTACCTGAATTTCACATTGCTTTGATAACTCATTCTTGATGAAAGTTGTTTTAGATATCTAGCACTGTGGGGTTGCTTCTCCTCCTTATCAAGGCTACAGGACACATTAAATATTTACATTTTAGACAGTGTGCAAGCTGGGTTTGCTAAGCCTTGAAATGATTTCCTTATGGCTGCTATCCATTGGGCGTAGGTATCAACAAATGTTTAATCATACATATGTGTCGAGGGAAGGTCTTTCTCTTGTGAAGCTGTACTTGCAGAAATTCCCTTCTTGCGTGGAATAATTAAACACTGTCCAGGTTTGAGCTGGACAGAGCACGGACAGGCTGCAGAATCTACCCCAAAGGAGGGTAAACAAAAACACTGGCACGGAATTGGAAGTTGCATAGCATAGTATTTGCAAAAGTAAACTAAGTACATGTGGTAGTGTTAGGCTATGCCTTCAAAAAAATTTCACAGATCTTGAGCAGAAATGTAGTAAAATGTAAATAAATCATATAGGTGTATAAAAAGGGAAATAATTCTGAACAACCCATTGAAGAAATAAGGGAGTAAAACTAGTTGTACGAAATGATTTCTCTTCTCTTGCTTCTTCGCTCTGGCAGTGATTAGTAACTTGCTTCTGCTGATCTTGGCTGAATAGCATAGCATACATAGCATAGGCATAGCATAGCATAGAATAGCATAGCATAGCTAGTCAGAGAATAGAATAGAATAGAATAATAGGTGGAAAAGACCTTTGAGATCATCAAGTCCAACCTATCATCCAACACCATCTAATCAACTAAACATGGCACCAAGTGCCTCATCCAGGCTCTTCTTAAACACTTCCAATGATGGTGACTCCACCACGTCCCTGGGCAGCACACATCCCAATGGCCAATCTCTCTTTCTGGGAAGAACTTTCTCCTCACATCCAGCCTAAACCACCCCTGGCACAGCTTGAGACGGGGTCCTCTTGTTCTGGTGCTGGCTGCCTGGAGAAGAGATCAACCCCCACCTGGCTACAACCTCCCTTCAGGGAGTTGTAGAGAGCAAGAAGGTCTCCCCTGAGCCTCCTCTTCTCCAGGCTAAGCAACCCCAGCTCCCTCAGCCTCTCCTCACAGGGCTGTGCTCCAGACCCCTCCCCAGCTTTGTTGCCCTTCTCTGGACACCTTCCAGCATCTCAACATCTTCCTAAACTGAGGAGCCCAGAACTGGACACAGGACTCAAGGTGTGGCTTAACCAGTGCTGAGCACAGGGCAGACAGAATGACCTCCCTGCTCCTGCTGGCCACACTCTTCCTGATGAGCAGGCCAGGAAGCCATTGGCCTTCTTGGCCTCCTGGGCACCCTGCTGGCTCATGTTCAGCTGCTGTCCACCAGTACCCCCAGGTCCCTCTCTGCCTGGCCGTTCTCCAGCCACTCTGACCCCAGCCTGTAGCACTGCATGGGGTTGTTGTGGCCAGTGTGCAGAACCTGGCACTTGGATGTGTTCAGTCTCATGACCTCGGACTCTGCCCATCTGTCCAGCCTGTCCGGTCCCTCTGCAGAGCTCTCCTACCCTCTAACAGATCAACGCCTTCCTCCAGCTTGGTGTCCTCTGCAAATTTACTGATGATGGACTCAATGCCCTCATCCAGGTCATAAAGAAAGAAATTGAACAGGGCCCAGCACTGATACCTGGGGGACATCACTAGTGACTCTGCTTCGGTGTCTTGTCTATATGTGCAGAGGGGTAAGGGGGAGGCAGAGAGGGTGAAGCTCGTAGCTGTTCCTGTGCTGTTCATTAGTTGTTAATACCTGTAAAATTGTAGCTCCTGGATATTTTGTACATATTCACTGCATTCCATTGTAGATTGTAGTTTTGATTGTAAAATACAGCTTTCATTTGCTTCCAGGTGGGCTGGTCTGGCAAAGTTAACAGTTGTGAGGGGGGTGATATATACAACCAGAACTGTCAATGGCCCGGCCCTCCAGACCAAGCCCCAAGGTACGCAGCAGAAATAGATACCACGATCCAGGCCTCTGTGACCTCCCACACAGCTGGAAATGAAAGCACCAGCTAAGAGCCAACTGCCAGAAGGTCTGCTCCTTACATAGGGATAATACAGGACAGGAAGGAATAACATATTACAATGTCCAATGCCACCCTCTGGGAACTTTTGCCTGCCCAGGAGTTCTGCTCCACAGTATAACGATTAATCCTTAACCTACACAAACACAAAACAGGTGGTGATAAATGAAGAGCTAATTCACATAGATTTAAAACATGAATAGAAATGTACCATCAGCAGCGTCCTAAGACATTAGGTTGGTCTGGTCTGCTGCTATAACATGCAGGTGGCTAACAAGGAAAGAGATACTTGTTCTGTCATTCCATCAGATGCACAATTAGACACGAAACAAACCAAGCTTTTAATAGAAACACTGCTAAAAAGCAATACTATCAGTGACAGACTACTGAAGAATAGCTGCCAGTAAGGAAAAGAGAGAACAGTGGTCAGATGGGAGCCAAAAACAACAAGAAATCCTCTCCCCTCCTCTCCTGAATAACATTTCTCCCGCAGGATATTGTCAATAAAAAGTCCAATGCTACTTTGAATTTCATGGCAGTAATCTTCCCTGATCATTCAAACATTTGTATAAAATTCACCACATACAGAACTGAAACTCATTGTGTGCTGTTCATTTGCTGAATGCAGATTATTTTAGCCTGACTGAGTTGTCTTGCTGTCCCATTTCATAGTTATTTAGGGTCTTCATCATCAGGTCAGAACCAGAAAAATATCCCAGAATGAAATGCCCACAACATAAAACCAAAAACCCACACATGCAGCACCAGTGAGAAAAGTACCTGGGACAAAACTGAACTTTTATTCTTAACCTATTTCTCCTTAGGTTTCTGTAAATAATTCACACAGAATTTTCTGGGGTGGGCTTTTAGGCATGAGCTGCGTTCCAGGAGCCGTGAGCGAGCAAGCCACAATCCCCACGCATCTGTTTGCCAATTTGAAGGCTGAGTCCTTGTCCAAAGCTGAAGGTGGCTTCATGCCAGTCGTGATCCAGCCTAGCCCAGAGCAGCTGCAGGCCTGCTGTAAACTGCTGCTTGGCAGTGCTCCACTAAGCTGATCTGCCAGCTGGTGACTGCTGAAGTGAAAAATCCATTCATCTCTTTCCCTTTTATTTTTCAGTAGCTCAGCTAGAACCAACAACTTCTCTGCCCTAGAAATGCCCAAATGCAGCCCTGCCTAAAAGTGGTCCCAGGAAATGGGCTGCAATTAGAATGCAAATGTGGCTCTGAAATTCCTTTTCTAAAGTAGCCCATTTCAAATGAAAAAAAAGAAAAGAAAAATGAGAGAGCCTCCTTTGTTGTTTCAAATACATCTTAAACTGCGAGAAAACATCTGGGTTTGAATTTCCTGGTCAGATTAAACACAAAATGTGTATGTTTTCTTGCTTGAATATATTTCCCCCACCTCTAAAAGAAATATTTGGAAGTGTCCTAGTGTCAGACCTTCAGGAGGCACAGAGTGTGCAGGAGGTGTACTGGAGGGTAATCTTTGTATTACCTACCACACATCCTGCAGCCTGTACATTTGGCTGCAAAGTTATTGTCTCTCTTTTTCCTCCCTTTCTCCTCCCTGGACACAGTGAGCTCCCTTATCTGGTGCTGGGGTAAAATGGTTCCAGTCTTATCTGAGGCCTTCAAGGCCAAACTAACTTTTACTGTGCAATCTTGGCCTGATTAGGTTTATGCCAGGAACCAAGGGAGGCCTGACCAGCCTGAACCCAGCCTAGCAAGAGGGAGGAGAAAGAGCCTGGGGTGTATGTTAAACCCCGGTGGGGAGAAAAGGAGCAGTGGGGTTTGTGGTTTGATCTGGCAGGGGGAAGGTTTTTGGGGGGTTTCATGTGTCCTGTATATGTATTGGGTGTTGAGGACTCAGGTATTCTGTATTTTCCTGTATATTTTGAATACAATTTGTCTCCAATTCAGTGAGAACCTCTTTATTTTACCTCCTTTGGGAATAAAATAATATAGAATAGAATAGAATGGAATAGAATAGAATAGAATAGAATAGAATAGAATAGAATAGAATAGAATAGAATAGAATAGAATAGACCAGGTTGGAAGAGACCTTCAAGACCATCGTGTCCAACCTATCATCCAACACCACCTAATCAACGAAGCCATGCAACCAAGCACCCTATCAAGTCTCCTGCTGAACACCTCCAGTGACAGTGACTCCACCACCTCTCTGGGCAGCACATTCCAATGGGCAATCAATAATAATACAATACGATAAAATACAATACACTACACCAGGTTGGAAGAGACCTTCAAGATCATTGCATCCAACCTATCAACCAATCCAACCCACCCAAACAATTAAACCATGGCACCAAGCACCCCATCAAGTCTCCTCCTGAACACCTCCAATGAAGGTGACTCCACCACCTCCCTGGGCGGCCCATTCCAATGGGCAATCACTCTCTCTGTGTAGAACTTCCTCCTAACATCCAATCTAAACCTCCCCATGCACAGCCTGAGACTGTGTCCTCTTGTTCTGGTGCTGCCTGCCTGGGAGAAGAGACCAACCTCTGCCTGGCTACAACCTCCCTTCAGGGAGTTGTAGAGAGCAAGAAGGTCTCCCCTCAGTCTCCTCTTCTCCAGGCTAAGCAACCCCAGCTCCCTCAGCCTCTCCTCACAGGGCTGTGTTCCAAACCCCTCACCAACTTTGTTGCCCTTCTCTGGACACGCTCCAGCAAGTCAACCTCCTTCCTAAACTGAGGGGCCCAGAACTGGACACAGGACTCAAGCTGTGGCCTAACCAGTGCAGTGTACAGGGGCAGAATGACCTCCCTGCTCCTGCTGGCCACACTCTTCCTGATGCAGGCCAGGATGCCATTGGCCTTCTTGGCTGCCTGGGCACACTGCAGGCTCGTGTTCAGCCTACAATCCACCAGCACCCCCAGGTCCCTCTCTGCCTGGCCACTCTCCAGCCACTCTGACCCCAGCCCGGAGCACTGCCTGGGGTTGCTGTGGCCAATGTGCAGCACCTGGCACTTGGATGTGTTCAATCTCCTGCCCTTGGACTCTGCCCATCTGTCCAGCCTGTCCAGGTCCCTCTGCAAAGCCTCTCTGCCCTCCAGCAGATCAACTCCTGCCCCCAGCTTGGTGTCTTCCGCAAATTGACTGATGATGGACTCGATGCCCTCATCCAGATCATCAATAAAGATGTTGAAGAGCATGGGGACCAGCACTGATCCTTGGGGCACACAATTAGTGCCAGGCTGCCAGCTGGCTGTGGCACCATTCACCACCACTCTCTGGGCTCAGCCTCCAGCCAGGTCCTAACCCAGCTCAGAGTGCTGCTGTCCAAGCCAGGGGCTGACAGCTTGGCCAGCAGTTTGCTGTGGGGGACGGTGTCAAAGGCCTTGCTGAGGTCCAGGCAGACTACATCCACAGCCTGCCCCACATCCACCAGGCAGTCACCTGGGCATAGAAGGAGATCAGGTTGGTCAGGCAGGACCTGCCCTTCCTAAATCCATGCTGGCTGGGCCTGATCCCTTGGCCATCCTGTAAGTGCTGTGTGATTGCACTCAGGATGACTGTTCCATCACCTTGCATGGCACTGAGGTCAGGCTGACAGGCCTATAATCACTGCCTCTGTGTAGAACTTCTTCCTAACATCCAGTCTGAACTTCCCCTGGCACAGCCTGAGACTTTGTCCTCTTGTTCTGGTGCTGGTTGCCTGGGAGAAGAGACCAACAGAACATGATGATCTTGAAGTTCTGTTCCTACCTGTTCTATGCTATTGCTATGCTATGCTATGCTATGCTATGCTATATTAAGAAACTTAAGGCAGTTGTAAAAAATTAAGACAATTAAGATAAGTAACAAAAAATTAAGACAATTATGACAGACACAGAAAAAAAAATTAAGACTGTCATAATAAAAAAAATTAATATAAATACAAAACAACCAAGAAAATAAGATAAGTAACAAAAAAAATAAGAAAACTAAGATAGTCACCAAAAAATAAAAAAAATTAAGACAGTCACCAAAAAATTAAGATAATTAAATAACAAAAAAGAAAATTAAGTAACAAAAAATTAAGAAAATTAACATAAGTAACCAAAAAAAAAAAGAGAAAATTAAGATAATAACCAATCCATGGAGTTAATATTCTTAATCTATACTTTTTCTGTTGTTTTTTTTTTCTTTTTTATGATCCCTCCTGATTTTCATTGCAGCAACTTTTTCTTATACTGAGGAAAAAAATCTCAAGCCTCCAAATGACCCATTTCAAAGCAATGAAAACTGCCTACTGTGGTACAAAGCTCCCAAATGGGACACATTAAGGAAGAGGCACTGAAATCATTCATCACTTTCCAGTTCCAAACCCAACGAGTGAAACACGACAGGAGTCAGCAGCAGGACAACGCTGCTGCAGGACGTTCAAAACCGGATATTGTTGCTGACTTTCTTGCAATAAAGCACTGATCTGAAACAACAGAAAAAGGCATGAATTATAAAACACCCCAAAAGAGGGTGCAGGTTTTAAAGATAATGGAATAGAATAGGACCCGAGGTGCGGGTCAGCGACACTGCGAGGAGACTCCCAAGTTAACCCACCCTCTGACTATTCCCCTCTGCTGGTAATACAAGCTGGGAGTGATGAGATTGACAAGAAGGGCACCAGGGCAATTAAAAAGGAGTTCAAGGCCCTTGGACAATTGATTGAAGGGGCAGGAGCTCAAGTGGTGTTCTGCTCAGTTCCCTCAGTGGCAGGGGAGTACACTGAGGGCTCGGGAGAACCCACACCATCAGCAATTGGCTCAGGGATGGTGCCAGCAGCGGAACTTAGGTTTCTTTGATCATGGGGCAACTTTTACTGCACCCACCTGCTGGGGCTGATGGGGTGCAGTTATCTAGAAAAGGCAAGAGAGTCCTAGCACTGGAGTTGGCAGGGCTCATTAAGAGGGCTTTAAACTAGGTCTGAAGGGTGTGGGTGAGGAAAACAGTCCCTCTGTAGATGAAGGAGTGGGGCACAGATTAGCGTCAATAGAGAAGTCAAGAGCCCAGCTGCAGTGCTGTACACCAATGCAGGCAGCATGGGCAATAAGCAGGAGGAGCTGGAAGTGCTGCTCCACCAGGGTGACTGTGATGTAGTCACCATCTCAGAGACGTGGTGGGAGGACACGCACGACTGGAGTGCTGCACTGGGGGGTTACAGGCTCTTCAGGAGAGACAGGCAAGGGAGAAGAGGAGGAGGGGTGGCTCTGCATACTAGGGAGTCACTCTTTGCCACAGACCTTGGGGGGAAAATGAAGGGATGAGAGCCTGTGGGCTAAAATCAGGGGGCAGCCTAACAAATCTGACATTCTGGTTGGAGTCTGTTATAGACCACCCCACCAGGATGAGGAGGCAGATGAATTATTCTATAAGCAACTGGAGGCTGTCCCAGGGTCATCAGATCTTGTCCTTGTGGGTGACTTTAACCTGCCAGATATCTGCTGGGAACTTAACTCAGCAGAGAGGAGGCAGTCCAGAAGATTCCTGGAGCACATGGAGGACAAATTCCTGCTGCAGCTGTTGGGTGAGCCTACCAGGGGTCAGGCTCTGCTTGACCTGCTGCTCTCCAATAGAGAAGGGCTGGTGGGAGATGTGACCGTGGGAGGCTGCCTGAGGTGCAGCGACCATGAGATGGTGAAGTGTTCAATATGCAGGGAGCTAGGGAGGAGCACCAGCAGAACCTTCACCTTGGACTGCCAGAGGGCAGACTTCAGCCTGTTTAAGAGACTTATTCACAAAGTTCCTGGGTATCAGCCCTCAAGAGCTGAGGGGTCCAGGATGGTTGGAGCTGCTTCAAACAGGAGCTCTTGAGGGCACAGGAGCTGGCGGTTCTCATCTGCCAAAAGATGAGCCGGTGGGGAAGGCAACCGGCCTGGATGAGCAAGCAGCTCCTGCAGGAACTAAGGGAAAACAAGAGGCTGTATCACCTCTGGAAGGAGGGGAAGGCTTCTTGAGGTGTGTTTAAGGAAGTTGTTAGATTATGCAGGAAAAAAATTAAAGAGGCAAAGGCCCAGTTGGAAGTGAGGCTGAACACCTCTGTGAAGGATAACAAAAAGCATTTCTACAAATATGTTAATGCTAAAAAGAAGGGCAAGAAGAACCTGCACTGCCTATTGGACCTGGGGGGGAACACAGTGACTGAAGACGAGGAAAAGGCTGAGGGCCTGAACACCTTCTGGAGAGCTGCCAAAAAAAGAGAGGGACCTGGGGGTGCTGATTAACAGCCGCCTAAACATGAGCCAGCAGTGTGCCCAGGTGGCCAAGAAGGCCAACGGCATCCTGGCCTGCATTAGGAATGGTGTGGCCAGCAGGAGCAGGGAGGTCATTGTGCCCCTGTACTCTGCTTTGGTTAGGCCACACCTTGAGTCCTGTGTCCAGTTCTGGGCCCCTCAGTTTAGAAGGACATCGAGACACTTGAAGGTGTCCAGAGAAGGGCAACAAGGCTGGGGAGAGGCCTTGAGCACAGCCCTGTGAGGAGAGGCTGAGGAGCTGGGTTGCTTAGCCTGGAGAAGAGGAGGCTCAGGGGAGACCTCATTGCACTCTACAACTCCCTGAAGGGTGGTTGTAGCCAGGCAGGGGTTGGCCTCTTCTCTCTAGCAACCAGCACCAGAACAAAAGGACACAGTCTCAAGCTGCACCAGGGAAAGTTTAGGCTCAAGGTGAAGAGGAAATTGTTCACCAAGAGAGTCATTCGCCATTGGGATGTGCTGCCCAGGGAGGTGGTGGAGTCACCGTCCGTGGAGGTGTTCAAGAGGGGACTGGATGTGGCACTTGGTGCCATGGTCTAGTCATGAGGTCTGTGGTGCCAGGTTGGACTCAATGATCTTCGAGGTATCTTCCAACCTTAGTGATACTGTGAGACTGTGATACTGTGAGGATAGAATAGAATAAACCTGGTTGGAAGAGACCTTCAAGATCATCGCGTCCAACCTATCAACCAATCCAACCCACCTAAACAACTAAACCATGCAGCCAAACACCCCATCAAGTCTCCTTCTGAACACCTCCAGTGATGGTGACTCCACCACCTCCCCAGGCAGCCCATTCCAATGGGCAATCACTTTCTCTGTGTAGAACTTCTTCCTAACATCCAGCCTAAACCTCCCCTGGCACAGCTTGAGACTGTGTCCTCTTGTTCTGGTGCTGCCTGCCTGGGAGAAGAGACCAACCTCTGCCTGTCTACAGCCTCCCTTCAGGGAGTTGTAGAGAGCAAGAAGGTCACCCCTCAGTCTCCTCTTCTCCATGCTAAGCAGCCCCAGCTCCCTCAGCCTCTCCTCATAGGGCTTGTTCTAAACCCCTTCCCAGCTTTGTTGCCCTTCTCTGGACACCTTCCAGCAAGTCAA
The DNA here is from genome assembly GCA_015227895.2 of Colaptes auratus. Lineage (NCBI taxonomy): Eukaryota > Metazoa > Chordata > Aves > Piciformes > Picidae > Colaptes > Colaptes auratus. The sequence goes on along the minus strand of CM037643.1, from coordinate 44,180,177 downwards.
CCTCCTTCCTAAACTGAGGGGCCCAGAACTGGACACAGGACTCAAGGTGTGGCCTAACCAAAGCAGAGTACAGGGGAACAATGACCTCCCTGCTCCTGCTGGCCCCAGAGGCACCTGGGAGTCTTAGATGCCTGTAATGTAAGTCTTCCAAGCCTGGCAATACTCTGACAGCAGGCATCGAGAATAAATCCTAACAAAATCCTCTTCTTACCAGTGTGCCCAGTGCACCCTGACAATCAACCAGCAAGGCTGTACTGGAAGCAGGAAGTTTTACCTTGACCAAAGGTGTTAATGGAAGGTGCACTCTAGAGAGAGTATCACAGTTCCACAGTACATTAGAGGTTGGAAGGGAGCTCCAGAGATCATCCAGTCCAACCTCTCTGCCAGACCAGCATCACCCAGGGCAGTCTGCACAGGAATGCATCCGGGGGGACTTGGAATGTGTGCAGAGAAGGAGACTCCACAACCTCTCTGGGCAGCCTGCTCCAGGGCTCGGCAGCCTGTTCCTTGTCTTCCTTGCCCATCCGTTGTTCCTTGGCTTATTACTGTGCACCACTGAGAAGAGCTTGGCCCCCTCCACTTGACCCCCACCCCTCACAGATTGATAGACATTGGTCAGATCCCCTCTCAGCCTTCTCTTCTGCAAACTAAACAGCCCCAGGGCTCTCAGTCTCTCTTCACAGGGGAGATGCTCAAGCCCCCTAATCATCTTCGTAGCTCTCCCTTGGACTCTCTCCAGCAGGTCTCTGTCTCTCTTGAACTGGGGAGCCCAGAACTGGACACAGGATTGCAGCTGTGGCCTCACCAGAATAATTATTCTGAAAGAAATCTCTAGACTTTCTGTATTTCCTCATTTCTTAATAATTCATTACTTTGTGTTTGTGGGTGCAAAAGGAGTTGGAAATGTGCTCTGAAATGCAACATTAATTCTATAGTCCAGCATAGTGTGGTGGGTTAACACCCTTTTCTGAGAACAAAAGAACAAAGCAGGGGGAGGGCTTGCAGGTACTTTTCACTCCCTGCAGGGCATTTTTCGCCTGGGAAGCTGAGTCTGTTCCACTCCCCCCTCCCTGCCCAGCTAGGGTATAAAAAGCAGGACATCCTAGCTGTTGGCCCTGGCTTTTCTGGCTTCTGCCTCTGCTGGACGAGAGCTACTGCAGCTGCCCTCCTGCTCCTCTGCCACGTCGTCGGACCTGCTGCCTCCAGGCTTCCTCAGAGAAAGGCTGGTTTTGTATTATTCTCTTGGTTTTTGTCCCCCTCCCATCCATCCTTGTTCCTTGCCCTTGTGAACCTTTTTCCTGTTATTGTTTTATATATATATATATATATATAGCTTAAAGACAACTCTTTGCCTCTCTACTTCCAAGCCGACTCCAAATTATTGTTTGGTGGATTTGCTCTTTCCTTCTCTCCCCTCTCTGTTGGGAGGGAGGAGGGGGGGGAGTAGGGGAGAGATTCTCAGCCTTGCCCCCACCTGAGCTCTTAACTTCCAGTTAAGGCTCAAACCACACACATAGCTCACTTGACCCTTCTCAGGTCTCAGCAGAGCTACCTGCATTTGCAGCCTAGCCCAGCAGTCATAAAATGCAAAGCAAAATAAAGATGTCCAGAAACAAACAAGGTGCTATAGCTCCGTGTTTCTTCATGGGATGAAAAGGATGAAGCCCTGCATGACACACTTAAATGTATAATCCTTCAGCTGCCATCCCAGCTCTGCCAGTTTATACAAGTGCAGATCTAATTTACCAACACAGAGGTCAGCTCAGTGCTTTGGTGTGCCACACCTCTCACTGTGTCAGCTCCTTCACTTGTACACCTCCTCACATTTCTGCTTATCAGCTTCTAGTCTGGAGATGCTCCAATACAAAATGTAATTTACCTGCAGCAGGTAGTTGTTCTTCATTCAGGTCTCTTAAAAAGCACTCACTCTCATTGATTTCAGCAGCACCTCCACCATGAGAACTGCTTTCACAACCCAGACCTGCCCCTATTGATCAGTTGATGCTGCCTTCTGGCAACATGTGACACATGAAAGAAGTAAAATCCAGCGTGTCAAAATACGGCTTGGACTAGTCCCAGAGGTCATGGGTAAGACCCAGCTGCTGATCAATTTGCAAGCTCTCCACTCACCTCTTACAAAATGAATGCAACCAACATAAATCAGAAACATTTCTCTCTCTTTCAAATACCTTGATCTACTTGCTGAAAACAAGACTGATGACACGCTGCAATGCACAGCCTCTTCCCCATAATGCCCTTTTAACTAACAGAGCAGTTGAATAGAAATGGACTACAGTGGCAAGCTAATGCCCTGCGATGGTTCTAAGGCAGCGATGACAGTGTGTCCCAGGCCAGAGCGAGACAGATTGCTCCATTGCTCCAAGAGGGGCAAAAGAAGAACACTCACACAAATGGATTGGATAGGCATGGAAAGGTTAAATGGAAAGGCAATTCATAGACTACAAAGCTACAAAGCATAGTGGTGAGCACAGCAAAGCATAGCAAGTGCAAAGAAATCCCCAGTCTAAACTTAACACACAAGCTCCTTTACACCAGACCAGAAACCCAACAGTACCCTTCCCTACCTGGGGTTCACCCCAAAACCCCAGGGCTCTTTCTTCCTCCCCCCCCCACTCCAACCCCCCATTGCTTGTCTGGTTTCAGGCTGGCCAGGCCTGAACTGTACCCCCACACACACACTTTTTTTTTTTACCCTGGCATTAGGCCTAGACAGGCCAAGATTGCACAGGAAAGGCAAAAGAGTTACTCAGGCCAAAGAGGCCTGGGATACTCCCCCATCATCACCAGTTAAGAGAGAGACTCTCCCAGGGGAGCAGAGAGGGAAGCAAGAGAGAGACAATAACTGAGAGGGGTGCAGGACTGATGGGCAGCAATCCACTACTGCCTGTGTGCACCCTCTGGGCTGGGCACTCTGGGCACTGCAGCTCTCAACTCTGCGGCTTCTTTTTTGGAGCCACCAGTCTTGAATAGCCACACATATAAGAAGTATGAGAAGCTACCCCCAGAGGGCTTAGATAATGTATTCATCTTTTCACAGCATCAACTTATCCTTGAAAAATATCAGTTAGGTAAGTAATAATGCACAGGTAAGGAAAGCAGAGGGGTGCAATGTTCTTTTGTCTAACAGCAAGAATACAGTGAAGAATTTCCCATTAATCTCTAGTAAATGAGTCAATCACTACTCTGCCTTCTAAATATTGCATTTCAAGGGTCAACTGGAAGGTTTTTCTCATTAGCAAAGCCAATAAAAATGTTGCATTTTACAGCTGTTTACTGTGCCTTCCAAATTAAACAGTTGGAACTTCAGAGCTGTTCACCACTGTTAGTCACACCCTGCAGAAATGCTACAAAATTCACTTAGATGAATCTGAATGCACCTTCAGAATCACAGAATTATTGAGGCTGGAATAGAGCTCTGAGATCATCAAGCCCAGCCTGTGCCCTAACACCACCACACCAACCAGACCACGGCACTAAGTACCACATCCAATCTTGCCTTAAACACCTCCAGGGGTGGTGACTCCACCACCTCCCTGGGCAGCCCATCCCAGTGTCTGATTCCCCTTTCCATCAGGAAGTGCTTTCCATGAGGAAGCGCAGCCTGAGAATTAAAGGCTACTTTTGCCACACTTTCAGCTACAGAAAGTCATAGGTGTCTACACTTAAGGTCCTCTTCTGCATAACTGTTGCTGAATGGAAAGTGGAAATGAAGGAGTGGACCCAAGGGAACACCAGGGTCACTTCTAAAGGTCACAGTTCATGCAGTGTGCATAGTTAAGCATGACACAAAGGTCCTGAGGAACACTCCTAAGGGAGCTTGCTCTGGAATTAGAAGCAGGAGAACTGTCCAAGTGCTAATTAGCCTTCTGAAAACGTGTGCTGTGCAGCTGGCATTTCTGCAGTGCTCACACAGGTGCTCTGCCTTTGCAGCCACACCAGTGCTCTGTGCAGCGCCGCATCTGCCGTCTAGGTGGTTAAAGATCTCTGCCATCTGCTTTATCTGGTTTTTTAATGACCAGCTGCCTGAAAGCTGTGAAGTCCATTTCTAGCCTCAGGCTCGACACGTGGGCACCAAAACCTGATTGTCATTATCTGTTGGTCATGTGAATTAAAACTGACTCACAGGTGGCAACTGTCATGGTAGGGCCAAACAGCCCCAGCACAAAGCCAGACAGACACTAATGTGTCTAGACATGGTCCCCCACTCTCCCCTCCTTCCTGCAGAAAGTCAGGGTAACACAGGAAAAGGAACACAGGGGACAGGGCCATGGGTGTCTGGTAAACAACCCTGACTCTGGGGTAAGAGCACGAGTACTGCCCACTGCTCCTGCCTGACCAGGCTGATGTGTCTGCCCTCTATGGCCACAGCCTGGCACAACCCCTTCCCATTGGGCAACTATGTGCTGGCTTCAGTTGCCCCATTGCCCAATCAACCTCGGGCAAGATTTATATACAGGCTGACTTCCAGTTGCTTTTGCCTTGCTCAAGCCTTGAGTGCCCACTCCAGAGCCTGGGACAAAGCCACAAGCCTACTCACTGCAAGCCCAGCCTGCTTCCCCTTGTGGCCAGGATTTAGCCGTGCCTCAATTCACCCAGGACAAAGCAAGCGCCCATCCGACAGCGTCGCTAGCAGCCGCCGTCCGCTGGAGCCAGACCGGCCCCGAGGCCGCGTGGCCTTCCTGCCGGCAACCTGCCCTGCCTGGCGCATGGGAGCGCCCCAAAGCCTCTAGTGCACAGCAGCAGCACTCCCCACTTGGTACAACCAGCTTGAGTAATTAATTCATTGCCTCTTTGGCTTAATGGCTCTTGCTGAGTCTCCCCCCACTGTGGTCGAGCCATTTCGCTCCCGGGGTGTTCCCTTTCTGTTATATTCCTCCCGGTTTGCATACAATGGTTAAATTGTTGAAGTTGCCCAAATCCTGCACATTCCCATGGTAAATATATTCTAACTGCACATCCAAACCATCTAATCAGTTTTGGCAATTTTCATATTAATAAAAGGTCATTAATGCCTTTATTAATATTGCCATATCGTTTGTGAATCCGGGAAACACATACCCCTCAACAGCAGCTACCTTGGACAACTAGCTTCTATTGCTGACATTTTTTAGGCTATACCAAGTTTCTAATTCTACAGTCATTTATTTGTCTACTCTAATGTCACCTAACCTGATGTCCTATAGCAGCAGAAATCTCTTCTGCAAAACGAAATGCGTATGATTGTATGTAATCAATTAGATAAGATAGAAGGATGTTGTTGTCTTAGTAGCAGTAGTCTCAATAAAGACTTAAATGTGCAGTGTTCAACTGGCTATAGACCATAAGCTCTGTACCTGAAACATGCTTTTTGGAAAAGAAAGGGAAAATAAACTGTCCACATCAATTGCTTATAAATTCACTTCTGAAAAGTGGAGGAATGCATGAGAATTAGATGCTGTGCTTAGAGATACATTCCTGCTATGCTTAGAATGAGAATCCTAAACACTTACGGCATAATAATAAGCCTTTTCTTTCTCACCTGGAGCTATAGGAAATCACAGCTCTGTTGCATCTCTCTCTCTATTTTTCTTATAGTAGGCACCAATAATGATCAGGGGGTTGGAGGAGCTCTGCTACAAGGACAGGCTGAGGGAGCTGGGGGTGTTCAGCCTGGAGAAGAGGAGGCTCCAGGGAGACCTAATAGCAGCCTGCCAGGGGGCTACAGGAAGGCTGGAGAGAGACTATTGGCAAAGGCCCTGGGACAGGACAGGGGGCAATGGCTCCAAACTTGAGAAGGGCAGATTTAGATTGGATGTTAGAAATATGTTCTGCACCTGAGTTTTATTTTTGAAATGAAAAGGGGCTGAACCTAAAAGAATAAGGAAATTGCAAACATTGGCAAATTCTGGCCAGGTCCTGCCATGTTAATCAGCTCAATGTACAGTCTGCAGAGGAGAAATCAAAGGACCTACAAAGAAAGGGCAAATTTTAGTTTGCTGACAAGACAGTAAATCCTAATTGCCCTTTAATTGATGTGGCATTTTATTTTTACGAGAGGATTACTGAGATCAAGACATCCCTGAAGACAAAAGAGTCATTTATTTTAGTATATATATGAGAACACTCAGGTATTTTGAATGAAATACCAGACAGTAGCATAATTGTTTCTTCCTTATTTTATTTAATCCCTGAATTAAATTCCCATAATTAAGCTTTTTTGGTAGTTAGACAAAACACATTACAGCATACCTACAAATCAATCCCTAGCCTTAACTTGTGAGGTTCAGTGTGTTCAAACAACAGAAATATGCTATGGCAGGATGAAGCAGATCACAGAATCACAGTGTTAGGGGCTGGAAAGGACCTCAAAAGCTCATCCAGTCCAACCCCACTGACACAGCAGGAGCACCTAGAGCAGATCACACAGGAACACAGCCAGGTGGGGTTGGAATATCTCCAGAGAGGGAGACTCCACAACCCCCCTGGGCAGCCTGCTCCAGGGCTCTGTCACCCTCACAGGGAAAAAAATTCTTCCTCCTGTTTCCGTGGAACTTCCTCTGCCTCAGCTTCCACCACTGCCCCTTGTGCTGGCATTGGGCATCCCCCAGCAGAGCCTGGCTCCAGCCTCTGGGCACTCACCCTGCACAGCTTTAGCAACATGAATGAGGTCACCCTCAGGCTCCTCCTCAATCCAGGTCCCTCAGGCTCTCCTCTTAAGGAAGATGTTCCACTCCCTTCATCACCTTTGTGGCGCTGTGCTGAACTCTTTCAAGCAGTTCCCTGAGGTCCTTCTTGAACTGAGGGCCCCCAAACTGGACACAATATTCCAGATGCAGCCTCACCAGGGCAGAGCAGAAGAGGAGGCGAACTTCTCTCCACCTACTAATCACAGCCCTTCTAATCCACCCCGGCATGGCATTGGCCTTCTTGGCTACAAAGATTCTGATTCCCTGCTGTAGCAGGGAATCAGTTAGAAAAAATGCCCTGTAAAAATTTTGCACCATAAGATGACAGTGAATCAGATTTAATTCATTACAAAAAACTGCCTTTAAAACATTTTCTTCAAACATCTTCCTATCTATGACAGCTACAAATCATTTCAGGCCTTTGGGTTTTTTTTAAGTACTGATGATTTTATGAAGAGGGAAAGAAGAAGCAGGATTCTATTGGTGGAGGGAAGAGCTCTACTTTTATTTTTTTTACTTGGTGCATACAATTTCTATTCTTCTCATCTCCATCAGCTGACATCAAATCTATTCACAGTAGGAAAATGTTGTCAGGGTCAGGAAGAGGACTCACAGGCAGGAGGTGTATGTGATTACAGATGAATGTGATTCCCCATAAGGAATCCATACAACTGATTTACATGAACAAGATACTGCTCTAAGAACGCAGTTAGTGCCCATAGTTGAATGACATCTTTTCCTTTATGTTCTGAAGAGAAGGGGAGACCTCAGAACTGCCTTCCAACACCTGAAGGGATCCTACAGGAAGGCTGCAGAGGGACTTTCTACAAGAGTGTCCACCCACAGGACAAGGGAAATGGATTTAAGTTGAAGGAGAAGAGTTTTAGACTGGATCTTAGGAAGAAATTCTTCACTAGGAGGGTGTCAAGACTCTGGAATGGATTGTCCAGTGAGGCTGTGGATGCTCCTCCCTGAAGCTTCTGAAGGCCAGGTTGGATGTGGCCTCGAGTAAGCTGGGCTGGTTGAGAGGTTTCCCTGCCCGTGGCAGGGAGGTTGGATTGGATGATCTCTAAGGTCTCTTCCAGCCTGATCTGGTCTATGATTCTATGAATCCAGAAACCTGTCTGCTATCATTTCACAATCCTGTGTAGTTTGCAGTGACAGAAATTTTGCCTCACTGGGTTATTTCAAGAAAACCAAGTTCCATACAGGTAAGAGAGCCCTTCCTGTAAGTACATAAAAAAGTCTCTTTCTGCCTGTGAAAGTGACTTACACAAAAGAAGACAAATATTTCATAGCATCTTGACTGTGCCTCTACAAGGGCCCATTTAGTTCAGTTCTCTCCAAAGCAGCTGGTGTGGCAAGGAGTTCATTACAAGATATACTACTTAGTGTTCAGGCAAGTCAGCTCTAACAAGGTAAAACTATTTCATGTACTTCATCTATTAAAAGTCCAGGAAAAAACTGCTGTAATCATTGTCTGACCTTCCCTGCAGCAGAAGCCACAGGCTTGGGGAAACCATGTGATTAAAAAAAAAATGGAAAGAAAAAAGAGGTAGGATTAAAACATAACTTAAAAGGCTTAAAGTAATGGAAAGTGTCTTCTATTTCTTCAAAACCCACCAACATATTTCTATAACAATGCAATCCAGATCCTTCCTGGAAGCAAACCTGCTTGTTGGTTGAGAGACACCACCACACCTTGCTAACAGTTTTGTCAAGTTTAGCTAAAAACAGCACAGTACTTAGAATCACAGACTCATAGAATCAATAAAGCTGGAAAAGACCTCAGAGATCATCAAGGCCAACCTGTCACCCAACACCTCAGGACTGCTAAACCATGGCACCACGTCCAATCCCCTATTGAACACTTCCAGGGACAGTGACTCCACCACCTCCCTGGGCAGCACATTCCAATGGCTAACAACTCTTTCTGGGAAGAACTTTCTCCTTACCTCCAGCCTAAACTTCCCCTGGTGCAGTTTGAGATTGTGTCCTCTTGTTCTGGTGCTGGTTGCCTGGGAGAAGAGACCAACCCCCACCTGGCTACAACCTCCCTCAGCAAGCTCTAGGAGCAGGCTGACCAGACTGAGAAGGTGGAGAACACAGCTAAGGCACCACCCGAGACACTCCAGCTGGCTGTACACTGAGAGATGGAAGATGGGCAATGCTTGGAATTCCTGCACACACTCACCTCTCCCCACCCCCCCGAGGACAGCTTCACATTTGACTGACACATCCTAACTCACACCACCCTACAAAGCACACACAAACACCTCCCCAAAACATTCTAACTGCACACCCAGAGCAGGCTATGTAGGCTATGCCTGCAACACATCCTAGGTGATCACCCTGTAGAAGGAGATATCTCACAAGCTGCTCATCTCACCGCTGGGTTTCTGCCTCTTAGCCACAAGCAAATTTCTCCCTTTACTTTTATAAACCTTGCAAGGAAGAGGGGAATGCTGCTGTAAGTCGTGGCACAAATCCACTCAGCTGCCTCCAGGCATTCAGCTGTTGTGTGTCACCTATGCTTCAGATTCTCAAACACAACGTCTGTTGTGACCTGGAGGATTTGCAGGCACTACTGTGGCAGTTCTCTGCTCTGGCCCAAAGTAAAAGCCTTTCTCAGCTCCAGAAACACAGATTAAGCAGAGTGTCCTGGGGTAAAAATAAGTACACTGATTCCATTCATGCCCATATGGCCAGGTGTGCTGGAAAAGCAGCCTTGTCTCATTACCAATATTAAGCAGGAGTCTAAAAAAACCTCAATTCACAAACATTTGCATATAAACCAAGAACAAAAAATAGAAGCCAAGTGTTTCTTGGGCACTGCTGCACAAGTGAGCTTATTTCTTCTAAAATGCATCTCATTTACTGCTGCTAGGGCAGTCCCAAGATTACATTGCCCTGCAAAGGGCTGAGCAATCTCATGCAGAGCCACTAACACCTCAGGAAGACTGGCAAACAGTAGGACAACCACCAACTGCTACATGACACGTGCAATAAGCAGCATAAAGCCACCCTGTCAGAGCAGCCTCAGCAGTTCATCTTCCCAGGCCAAATAGGTTAAGAGCTGCCTTGTGGCTTTTCGTGTAGGAGCAATCACACAAGCCTCAGCAGACAAGGGCCAGTGCTGAAAAACTGTCTCTGTAGCACTAGAGATGGAAACCAAATGCAGGTGGAAAAGAGCTGCAGAAGCCCTATGTCAAAGTTGATGTAGGGGGAATACAGTCTCTTTTTAGTTTGTTTTACCACGATCAGTTGTTTCTTAGCTAAGTGTGTTGCCGCTGTGTGAAAATTAGAGCTCAAGGGATCTCTCTGCTTCGTCTTGCTCTTCCTTGACTTCTCTTTTCCCTCTTGCTCATTTTCCTTGAGGTGTAGCTACAAGGAAGAAGAACTTATAACAGTGTCTTCTGTGCCAAGAATCAATTTGTTGAAAAGCCACAGTGGCAATTGTGTTGAATAATGCCAACAGAAACTGTTGAACATGCCTGAGTGGCAGGTTGCAGCACAGGGAACTGCTCCTGCCCTCAAGTCCATCAAATTCGCAAACTGGCGCCAGATTATCAAAGTGGGAGTCTCACTCCTTCTTCAAGCTTGACCAGTGATGTAGTAAGTACTCTGCAGTTTCCCTTTCCATGCCTTGGAGTGTAGGAAACACATAGCTGCTTGAAGTCCTTTCTCAAGATGCAGCAATACATGGAGAAAATCACGCTGCAAAAGATCCCATTTTTTTGTCCAGTTCTGGGACCCTCGCTTCAAGAAGGACCTCAGGGAACTGCTTGGAAGAGTCCAGCACAGAGCCACAAAAAGGCTGAAGGGAGTGGAACATCTTCCTTAGGAGGAGAGCCTGAGGGAGCTGAGGGCTCTGGAGCTTGGAGAGGAGGAGCCTGAGGGTGACCTCATTGCTGTTGCTAAAGCTGTGCAGGGTGAGTGCCCAGAGGCTGGAGCCAGGCTCTGCTGGGGGATGCCCAATGCCAGCACAAGGGGCAGTGGTGGAAGCTGAGGCAGAGGAAGTTCCACAGAAACAGGAGGAAGAATTATTTCCCTGTGAGGGTGACAGAACACTGGTAGGGTTGTGGAGTCTCCCTCTCTGAAGATATTCCAACCCCACCTGGATGTGTTCCTGTGTGATCTGCTCTAGGTGCTCCTGCTCTGGCAGGGGGGTTGGGCTGGATGATCTCTCAAGGTCTCTTACAACCTCTAACATTCAGTGATTCTGGGAAAGCTCTGACTCCTCTGCAAACTGGTTTTTGAATTGAAATGGGGATCTTAACTTTTCAGACCACTGCCCTTTAGATGTAGAAAAGTGTGTCTTAGAAAATAAATATGAAGCCACTGATATATGGAAAGAAAAGCACACTCCTTTTAGGATGCTGAAAGTGTACATGAACACCAAGTTTTATATGGAAACAAAAAGGCATCACATGCTGCCTTAGGTTAGAGCGAGACAGATGCTCTTTTGCCTCTTCCAAAAGGGGCGAAAGCACATTGCTCACACAAAGGATTGGATAGGATTGGAAAGTTTAAATGGAAAGGCTACTCACAGCTACACAAAACAGTGCAAAGCCCATAAAATACACAGAATCCATAGCCTGGCCTTAGCACAGGAGCTCGTTAAGCCAAAGCTCCACACAAGCCTCCCTTTAAACCAGGCCAACAAACCTAAGCCTGCAGCCTCCCCTCCCCCTCTGCAAGCCTCTCTCCCCTCCATACCACACCGTTGTGACACAGCTGAAATTCAGCTTGGCAGGCCCCAGTGAGGCTGCTCCAGGCCCAACTGGCAGCATTGCCAAGGCTGACACCAGGCCTCACTCCTCCACAATAGGTGCATCCTCCTGTGCATCCTCTTGGGAAGAGAAAGGAGGGCCAAAGGGAAGAAAACTGAAACTGCAGCCAGTTTTGTAGGGATGCAGGACTCATGGGAATGAAATGCACTTTCCAGTCTGCCTCCTGCACACTCTGGACCTCCTGGAGGTCTGTAACTTTGTAGTTCTCAAAGGCACCTAGCCTCTAAACCATCACACATGCCCATGTATAAATGAAACTGCTTTTAGCAGGTTCTCCTTTCCCTTCAGGAAGTATTTCACTGAAGAATAGCCCACATTTAATTCAGTTCAAGGTGGAGAACCACTGCTTCAAAATCTTGATAGTGGTTTTAAACAAACTTTATGCTACAAGTTCAACACACAATGCTTCTGGAACCTGTAACCAGAATGTCTCACTCTTAAGTTCTCTTTACTATTAAACCATGTTCCACTGAAGGCTCTGACAAGGGTGTCTAATTTTTATCTATTTTCTACCTGAAAACAGTCAATTAGCTTGATTTTAATAGGAATTAAGTCACACAGTATCCCCTTAAAATAAGATCAAGCAGACTTGTATGTCCACATCAAGGACAATACAACTGAAAATGATATGTACAGTACAAACAAGGAAACTTTTCCCTTTTTATGCCTAGTGTATATTTTATGCCTAGCATATACAGAGAAAAAAAATGTTAATGATTGTTATTTAAGATCCTGTTTAATGAAAAGATTTCTACTTCCTTCCATGGAGCTTTAATGGAGCTTTAATATTAAATGGCTTTCAAGCAACGTTGCCTATAGTAAATGTGACAAATGCAGGGAGGGAGAGAGCTGGCATCAGTATCAAAAGCAGAAAGGAAAAAGAATGAAACCTGAAAAAATTCCACAGTACCACAGTACATCAGAGGTTGGAAGGGATCTCCAGGGATCATCAGGTCCAAACCCCCTGCCAGAGCAGCATCACCCCAGGCAGTCTGCACAGGAATGCATCCAGGAGGGGTTGGAATGTCTCCAGAGAAGGAGACTCCACAACCTCTCTGGGCAGCCTGCTCCAGGGCTCTGGCCCACTTACTCTAAAGAAGTTTCTCCTCATGTTGAGCTGAAAACTTCTCTGTTCAAGTTTGTACCCATCGTTCCTTGGCTTATTACTATGCAGCACCACAATTAATGAATTCCTCACTCACAACAATAATACAATAATACAATAAACCAGGTTGGAAGAGACCTTCAAGATCATCGCGCCCAACCCATCAACCAATCCAACCCACCCAAACAACTAGATCATGGCACCAAGCACCCCATCAAGTCTCCTCCTGAACACCTCCAATGATGGTGACTCCACCACCTGCCTGGGCAGCCCATTCCAATGGGCAATCACTCTCTCTGTATAGAACTTCTTCCTAACATAAGAACACAAGAACACAAGAAGCATAAGAACAGACTAAATCCACTTGTATGTGTGCACATGTGTGGGGTTATGTCCACGGATTCATCAGAGCATGGATGTCCCCCCATGAACCCTAGAGAGTGCACAGGTAATATTCCCATCCTGTTGCTAGAAATGCTGCCATGATGTACTGGCTGAGTGTGAACGTTTTTGATTTAGATAGGGAGTGCAGACATGCAGTAAATAGCACACCAAACCCAACTAGCCCACAATGCCATAAACAATAACCATTGTATTTCATTCTCCTGGGGGAAGAGGAAAAAAAGGGTAATTTCCTAAGCTATTTCCCCTTCATTCCTAACATTTATGGCTACTACTAATGGAAAGCAACAACAGCTTGACTTTTAGCATGCAAAATGCTAGATGAGGCAAAGACATATAAAGAAAAATATCTGCTGCTCTCCATTTGTACCTTGGCAGCAAAGCCTTTAACTAGTAGTCTTAGTGGAGTTTGCTAATTATGGGGGACTTGCAGTTCTCACACATTACCAGGGGAAGACCAAGGAAACATGGTGTGAGAATAAGATAATTTATAGAGGTGTAGCATAAAAAAGCTTAATGTTCCTATCTTGCTGATGTTTGGCATAGGAATGACACCAAATGCACCACAGCCTCTTCCAGAAAGGCCCCTTGCCTGACAGCTGTTTCCCTATCCAGACTGTCTATTGCTATGTGGTCGTTATTCTTTCCATCTCAAACGTGAAGCAACAAGAGGGATGCATTTTAGAGAATCACCTCCAGCAGGGGAGAACATCCACAGAGCATCATTTAAACTTGTGCTCTGGGGGCTCGGGCTTCTTTGCAGAGTATTTCATGGGCTTGCAGAGTATTTTAGGGGCTTGAGGTTCTTTGCAGAGTATTTTAGGGCTAGGGTTCTTTGCAGAGTATTTCTCTTGGCACCACGTTTTTGAACAGGATACCAAATCAAATGGCAGCTGCTGTGACAGACAATATGGGGCACAACATCATGTGCACAGAACTCCCCCTGCTATGTTTAGCTTTGTGTCTTTGTCATCTTTACTGTTTGAGTAAACTTTTCCTGCTATTTCAGGGGTGGCCCCATGCCCAGGCATCCATGGCTGCTCACTCCCTCATGCCAGTGTCAGGCTCTGAGTGGCTATGCAGTGAATCAGATCAGGAAGCTGGTGTGGTTGAAAACTGTGTCTTTCAAGTCTCTCTCTATGTGGAAAATTATTTTTCAGTGAGGACAGTTCAATGATCAAGCTCACTGTGTGCTGCACACAAGGAAAGCAGCCAGAACAATAGGACAAAAAGGAAGAACGGGACCACACTCTCTCTACACCTTTTCAATGAGAGGGCACCAATGTAGCAAGGGAAGTTTGGTGAGGATCCATCTCCTCCTCTGTCTGAGAATTGCTGCCCCACTTACTGTGTTTCTGCTTCTGTTGCTCTGTGAAATGCACCACTGGCACTTGGTCCTTAAGGGAAGCAAGACCCTTGTAGAAGTTCTGGTGGGAATGGATCCACATTGCTTGAGCTATCCCTGTACATAGCTGTGACCTTCATATTCCTAGTGCAGTGCCACTCACACCTCCATCCAGCCTGCCTGGCTCTTGGCTTTTCATCACGCTTCTCTGAGACTTGCTGCAAACCCCCAGGTTCAGGGTGATGAATGGACAAACCCCAGTACTGCTCTAGCAATGGGATTCCAGAAATGCAGAGGGCAGAGAATCTCAGAAGTCTCATCAGAAGCCCATTATTACAGCTTTGTAGAATGCCCAGCACTACACAGTCACAGACTGTCCTTAACAGTAGTAGTAGCTAACTAACAGAAGCAGAAGTCCCCTGCAGCCCTAACCCCCCAAGCTGTTTTATTGGTTAGGCTACACCTTGAGTCCTGTGTCCAGTTCTGGGACCCTCAGTTTAAGAAGGACATTGAGACACTTGAATGTGTCCGGAGAAGTGCAACGAGGCTGGGGAGGGGTCTGGAGCACAGCCCTGTGAGGAGAGGCTGAGGGAGCTGGGGTTGCTTAGCCTGGAGAAGAGGAGGCTCAGGGGAGACCTCATTGCTCTCTACAACTCCCTGAAGGGAGGTTGTAGCCAGGTGGGGGTTGGTCTCTTCGCCCAGGCAACCAGCATCAGAACAAGAGGGCAGTCTCAAGCTGTGCCAGGTGAAGTTTAGGCTGGATTTTAGGGAGAAGTTCTTCCCAGAGAGAGTCATTGGCCATTGGAATGTGCTGCCCAGGGAGGTGGTGGAGTCACTGTCTCTGGAGGTGTTCAAGAGGGGATTGGTTGTGGCACTTGGTGCCATGGTTTCGTAGTCAGGAGGTGTTGGGTGACAGGTTGGCCTTGATGATCTCTGAGGTCTTTTCCAACCTTATTGATTCTATGATTCTATGATTGCTCAGAGTGGCTGCTGTTTATACTCTTTGTCATCAATCACTTAACCATTAAAACCCAGCCACATACATAAGCTAAAATCTTTTTCCAATAAATAATGTCAGCCTGTCAAGGAGGTGGCCTCTGCAGCATGTTCCAATCACAGGGTGCCAACGTGAGGATGTTGTTCTTGGCACCCATGGAATGTGATTGTTTTGCTCCAGGCACTATGCAGGTGGTTAGTGAGGAAGTATTTTGCAATCCCATGCACCCTGCACATGTCCCAGCTCTTGTTTGCAGAATGCTGACTTCAACAGAGACTTGTTCCTAGTTCTGTTTTCTCATAGCAGCTGTCAGTATAGGCTAAACTTTCTCTTATGTGTGACATCAGCTGCAGCTATCAGCTTTGGAATTTCATAAGGACACCATCTTCTTATTCACTACTTCCCTATAAAAAAGCCATAAATATCCAGGCCATTAGGTGTTTAAGACCAGGCTGGATGAGGCTCTGCCCAGCCTGATCTAGTGTAGAGTGTCCCTGCCCATGGCAGGGGGGTTGGAACTAGATGATCCTTGTGGTCCCTTCCAACCCTAACTGAAACTATGAAACTATGAAACTATGAAACATTAAATGAATCATAGAATCACAGAATTGTCAGGGTTGGAAGGGACCTCAAGGCTCAGCCAGTTCCAACCCCCCTGCCATGGCCAGGGACACCTCACACTACAGCAGGTTGCTCACAGCCACATCCAGCCTGGCCTTCAAAACCTCCAGGGATGAGGCTGCCACCACAGAACCACAGAATCACAGAACCACAGAATTACCTAGGTTGGAAAAGACCTTCAAGATCATCAAGTCCAACCTATCACCCAATACCATCTAATCAACTAAAGTGCCTCATCCAGTCTGTTTTTAAACACTACCAGTGATGGTGACTCCACCACCTCCCGGGCTGCCCATTCCAGTGGCCAATCTCTCTTTCTGTGAAGAACTTCATTCTAACATGCAGTCTAAACTGCAAAATGGTTTTAGAATCATAGGATCACAGAATTGTTGGGCTTGGAAGGGACCTCAAGGATCATCCAGTTTCAACCACCCTGCCATGGGCCACCACACCTCACACTAGATCAGGCTGGCCAGAACCACATCCAGTCTGGCCTTAAAAACTCCCAGGGATGAGGTTTCCACCACTTCCCTGGGCAATCTGTGCTAGTCTCTCACCACCCTCATGGGGAAGAACTTCTTCCTAACATCCAGTCTGAATCTACCCATTTCTAGTTGTTTTTTTTTTTTCCATTCCCCCCAGTCCCATAATTTCCTGACACCTTTAAAGTCCCTCACCCACCCCATTTTTCCCCCCTTTTCCCCTCAAATCCCAGAGCACCTGGGCTCTATTGGAGTCTCCTCCCACCCCAGGTGTGGCCACCTTGCCCTCCCCATATCCACTCCCCTTTTTAAACCCTTCCAGGAGAGGCAGAAGCCCTAAGCTGAGCCCATTTGGGCTGGAGGATCCTCCTCTCACCACTGGTGAGTGTCCATGGTGCGCACTGGGTGATGGTGACAGCAAAGGCTGGGGGGCCTGGTGCCCCCCCCCCTCCGGGTTAGGTAGGGCAATGATTGATGACTACTCCAATATCCATGGATGCTGGCTCTTTACTAGTGCTGGGCTCCTCTGTGTGGTATCTTGGCTGGTGAGGGTCTTGCCTTCAGGTCTGGGATGGGTGCAGGAATGGTGGTGGTGGAGTAGGAGCTGTTTAGCCGGATGATGTGATGCTAATTACACTATTTTTACCTGGAGGCCCCTTGAATCTGCTCTCATCATTCTGTAAATCTCTGCTTTTGTGCCTCATTTACAGACCATGTCTTCCCCCTTGCTACTTCCAGAAGCTTCTCTTCCACCTCTGTGAGTCCAGATCTTCATCCCCAGCAAGTCCTACTCCCCATCCTTTTCCATTTTCCCTCCCTTTATTTTTTTTTTCCTGTCCCTGCTAGCTCCCAAAGGCAGGGCCAAAAAATCACTGTTCTTTTTAATAATCATCCCTGTTTTTAAGAGTTCCTGAATCACATTGGGGTATTTTAGGTTAGACACTTATTCTTAAGCTAAAGCTTAGGTAATAAGTTTCAGTGCAGGCACAGGTTACTATAATAATAAAAAATAATAATACTAAAAGTCTATAATACAATACAATAAACCAGGTTGGAAGAGACCTTCAAGATCATCGTGTCCAACCCATCAACCAATCCAATCCACCTAAACAACTAGATCATGGCACCAAGCACCCCATCAAGTCTCCTCCTGAATACCTCCAATGAAGGTGACTCCAACACCTCCCTGGGCAGCCCATTCCAATGGGCTGTGTAGAACTTCTTCCTAACTCTCTCTGTGTAGAACTTCTTCCTAACATCCAGTCTAAACCTCCCCTGGCGCAGCCTGAGACGAAGAAAAAAACCCCAAAACATAAAATTGCACACACAGAATAGTTCCACAAGTAACATGTCAAGATGCTTGGATGTTGAAAATGTCAAGAACTCTTTTTTAACCTTTCCCCCCCAGTTGAAAAAAGATGAAAGTTGAACTAGGTGTGGGCGGGGAAGTATACTCCTAAGGCTGAATTGATACAAATATTAGAACAGCCAAATGTAAGGAAGCACAGACTGTAGTGGACATTCTTTGACACCTTTAGAATGTGTATAGGCTGAGAAACAGTCATTACCAACTTGGGAATGCTAATTGGCATCGTGTGGTTCTTTGAATTTGTCTTGTTGATCTGAAAAATAAAGAGATCACCCATAGGTGCAAGACAGCTTGAATCTGTTGAGCCTTTCTCTGGCTGCATCTAGAATCTAACAGTGCAGAAGTCATTGGTATACTTATTACTGGAGTTTGCTCAAGCTCTTGGAATCTGTGCTTTATGATTAGCATTACGAATTCTCTCAGTCAAAACAAGCTTCTAACTCCTAGAAGTGGAATGGGAGATTGTCATTTGTACCTGAGGTTTCTTAGAAGAGCTTAAATGTAACCCTGCCCCTTAGCATACATTGGAGAGGCTTTGGCATAAGCCCAGAGTGGTAGGGCTTGCTTTATGTCATGTGCAGCCTTCCTTAAATGTCAGAACCACCTCCCTGGGCAACCTGTGCCAGTCTCTCACCAGCCTCATGGGGAACAACTTCTTCCTCACATCCAATCTCAATCTACCCAGTTCTAGTTTTGCTCCATTCCCCCCAGTCCTATCCCTCCCTGACACCCTCAAAAGTCCCTCCCCAGATTTCTTGTAGCTCCCTGCAGATACTGGAAAGCCACAATAAAGCCTCCTCAGAGCCTTCTCCGCTCCAGCCTGAACAGCCCTAACTCAGTCTGTCCTCATAGCAGAGCAGATCCAGCCCTCTGTTCATCCTGTGACCCTTCTCTGGGCACATTCCAGTGCCTCCAGATCTTTCATGTAACAGAGGCTCCAGATCTGGACACTGAGCTCCAGGTGTGGGCAGAGCAGAGGGGGAGAATCACCTCCCTCAACCTCACTGTGGTAAAATGTCTTATTTTCAGGTGAAAAAATGACAAAAAAGCAATCCAAACCTAAAATGCATAAACAACCCTGCCTCACTCCTTCTAGCATGGAAATCATTACTCAACATATTGCATTGGAACAGACACGTTTGTCTGGAGTTTGCAGGGCTCTCCATTATCTCCACACATTAACTGGACGATTGACTTCCACTCTGAGATGAGATTTGCTCCAAGGCAGACACAGGATATTGTTCTGTAGGGTGCAATGTTCTCATATTTTTCAGGTTTTGAAAAGAAAATGTAAAGCTCAAGTTTATTGCTGAATGTGAGCTAAGAACGATGCAGTAAATGTGCTTGAGGGAAACCTGCTGGTGAGAGGAGGTTGCAAAACCCTCCTTATTCATATCTTGGGAGTGTCAGTTTGTTACAGTTTAAACCCAAAATTTAGTCCTAAACAGAATTTCCCCGGGGTTTGGGACAGTTCAAGAGGGGTGGATTATGAGGGGTTTGCATTGTGAGAATGGAATGGAATGGACCAGGGTGGAAGAGACCTCCAAGATCACCGCGTCCAACCTATCAACCAATCCAACCCACCTAAACAGCTAAACCATGGCACCAAGCACCCCAGCAAGTCTCCTCCTGAATACCTGCAATGATGGTGACTCCACCACCTCCCTGGGCAGCCCATTCCCATGGGCAATCACTCTCTCTGTATAGAACTTCCTCCTAACCTCCAGCCTAAACCTCCCCTGGCGCAGCTTGAGACTGTGTCCTCTTGTGCTTGCTGCCTGGGAGAAGAGACCAACCTCTGCCAGTCTACAACCTCCCTTCAGGTAGTTGTAGAGAGCAATAAGGTCACCCCTCAGTCTCCTCTTCTCCAAGCTAAGCAACCCCAGCTCCCTCAGCCTCTCCTCACAGGGCTGTGTTCCAAACCCCTCACCAACTTCATTGCCCTTCTCTGGACACCTTCCAGCAAGTCAACCTCCTTCCTAAACTGAGGGGCCCAGAAGTGGACACAGGACTCAAGGTGTGGCCTAACCAGTGCAGAGTACAGGGGCACAATGACCTCCCTGCTCCTGCTGGCCACACTCTTCCTGATGCAGGCCAGGATGCCCTTGGCCCTCTTGGCTGCCTGGGCACACTGCAGGCTCATGTTCAGCCTCCCATCAACCAGCACCCCCAGGGTCCCTCTCTGCCTGGCTGCTCTCCAGCCACTCTGACCCCAGCCTGTAGCACTGCCTGGGGTTGCTGTGGCCAATGTGCAGAACCTGGCACTTGGATGTGTTCAATCTCCTGCCCTTGGACTCTGCCCATCTGTCCAGCCTGGTGAGGTCCCTCTGCAAAGCCTCTCTGCCCTCCAGCAGATCAACTCCTGCCCCCAGCTTGGTGTCATCTGCAAACTTACTGATGATGGACTCGATGCCCTCATCCAGATCATCAGTAAAGATGTGAAAGAGCATGGGGGCCCAGCACTGATCTCTGGGGCACACCACTGGTGACTTGCCACTAAGTCCATCTAATTCAGTCTGAAGAGTTACAGCAGCAGATAGGTTAACATCATTCCTCTGCAGTACTGAAAACCTTCTGTCTCGCAGCAGAGTTGGTTTGAGCTCTACTGGCTCTGGGCTGCTGGATCTTGCTGCTCCACTGCTGGGGTTCAGTCTGTGCTCTCTTCCTTCTGACCTTGGGCCTTTGCTGTTTGGTTTCTGTAAGAGGTACAAGGGGGAGGGGGAGGCTGAGCCTTCCTTCAGACCCTTTCTCCCTAAGTGGGGGGGGTAAGGGAGGTGGAAAGGGAAACTTTGGGAGCTGCAGAACTGTGCCTAGATTTGTGACTACATTTTATGCAGGTTTGTTGCATTTATACTGGTAGACTTAGGGGCTGTTGTCATGCAATTTCATTTTTACTCCCAAATTGTGAGTGTGGTGGACTTGCTCTGGGGGCAGATTTACTGAAAGATAAATGGTTGGGGGGGATCTAATTCAACTCACAACACCGTTGCAAAGAGCACATCAGGAACAAGGTACTGAAGTGTTTCATCTTTCAGCAGTTTGGCTTTGATATTTTTTCCACTTGAATTTTCGCTCCTGTTAACTTCTCCACTCACACAACCACCACCCTCTGTCAGATGAGAGTTTCACAAGCAATAACACTATTGTTCTTACAAAGAGCAAGGGAGAAAAGGAAGAATTATCCCCTTCTGGGCATACAATAGAGTACTGATGGTTTCCTAATTTTGCAGAGGGACCTAGACAGGCTGGAGAGGTGAACCCAGGTGAAATTCATGAGGCTCAACAAGAGCAAGTGCACTTGGGGGCAAAACAATCCTATCTGTACAGACTGGGGGAGGAGGTGATAGAAAGCAGCCCTGAGGAAAAGGACTTGGGGGTGCTGGTGGATGAGAAGCTGGACAGGAGCAGGCAGGGGTGAGCTTGCAGCACAGAAGGCAAATCACAGCCTGGGCTGCATTCAAAGCAGCATTGCCAGAGATGGAGAGAGGGGATTCTGCCACTTTGCTCTGCTCTGCTGAGACCTCACCTGCAGTGCTGTGTGCAGGTCTGGAGCCCTATATACAGGAAGGACATGGAGCTGATGGAGAGGGTCCAGAGGAGGGCCATGAGAATGCTCAGGGGGGTTGGATCACCTCTGCTATGAGGCCAGGCTGAGGGAGCTGGGGGTGTTCAGCCTGGAGAAGAGAAGGCTCCAGGGAGACCTAATAGCAGCCTGCCAGTGCCTGAAGGGGGCTACAGGAAGGCTGCAGAGAGACTGTTTGCAAGGGCCTGCAGGGACAGGACCAGGGGCAATGACTTCAAACTAGATTAGAGCGGATTTAGATTGGATGTTAGGAACAAGTTCTTTCCTATGAGGGTGGTGGAACAGTGGAACAGTTTGCCCAGGGAGGTGGTTGAGGCCCAACGATGCCCTGGGCAACCTGATCTGGTTGGGGGATGTCCCTGCTGACGGCAGGGGAGGTTTGGATTGGATGGCCTTTGGAGGGCCCTTCTGTCCTGGACCATTCTGTGACTCTACGATCTTTTGGCTCAGGTATGGACTCAGCTTTCCTGCCCAGAAGATGATGGTTCTCATCCCTTCAGCCTCTGTAAATGATACTGGCTTTTATAGAGAGCCAATAAAAGCCTGATCATTTGTTATCACATAAAAGATAATGAAATTAGGAATGCACTTTCAGCCTGCAACACCTGATTTCAATCTGTTCTGGTCTGACAGGCATTTGCTTGTTCTTAAAACGCAATTGGGGCTATCTGATTATTATTTATCACCTTCAGTGTTATTCTCAGACACACTGTTCAACACAGGACAAATAAACCAGCATTAACCTCCATGTCCTGCCATGGATAATGACATCTTTACAACTTTAAAAGGCTTCAATATTATTTCTGTCTTGAGAGTGAAGGGAGATTTAGTCCTTATCCTCACTGCTCATGATCAAGTGATGTAATGGCCCCAGACAAAGCTGTCTTCATGATGAATCTTTTCTTCTCTTTTCAGATTTCTGGGAGGAGATCTTGAATTTAGACAAGTGATTGCAGATGGCAACATAAAGCTGTACAGAAGATGAATGTTTATCAGGTGAAGCTTCCTGTTTTATACAGAACCCTTGTAAGATCTACAGAAAATAGGATTTACCTGGTACTCAAGTCTTTTACACATATATGTGCTAGCTGCCTACAAAGAGCAGTTGCTCAAAGGATCTAGTTCTGTATTCAAACATATACCTACAAGACTCTTGAAGAATGTTTGGGGCTTGAAGAAATACAGTCAAAAAGGGAATAGAATAGAATAGACCAGGTTGGAAGAGACCTTCGAGATCATTGAGTCCAACCTATCATCCAACACCACCTAATCAACTAAACCATGGCACCAAGCACCCCATCAAGTCTCCTCCTGAACACCTCCAGTGATGGTGACTCCACCACCTCCCTGGGCAGCCCATTCCAATGGGCAATCACTCTCTCTGTGTAGAACTTCTTCCTAACCTCCCCTGGTGCAGCCTGAGACTGTGTCCTCTTGTTCTGGTGCTGGCTGCCTGGGAGAAGAGACCAACCTCTGCCTGGCTACAACCTCCCTTCAGGGAGTTGTAGAGAGCAAGAAGGTCACCCCTGAGACTCCTCTTCTCCAAGCTAAGCAACCCCAGCTCCCTCAGCCTCTCCTCACAGGGCTGTGTTCCAAACCCCTCACCAACTTTGTTGCCCTTCTCTGGACACCTTCCAGCAAGTCAACCTCCTTCCTAAACTGAGGGGGCCCAGAACTGGACACAGTACTCAAGGTGCGGCCTAACCAGGGCAGTGTACAGGGGCAGAATGACCTCCCTGCTCCTGCTGGCCACACTCTTCCTGATGCAGGCCAGGATGCCTTTGGCCCTCTTGGCTGCCTGGGCACACTGCAGGCTCCTGTTCAGCCTACCATCAACCAGCACCCCCAGGTCCCTCTCTGCCTGGCTGCTCTCCAGCCACTCTGACCCCAGCCTGTAGCACTGCATGGGGTTGCTGTGGCCAATGTGCAGCACCTGGCACTTGGATGTGTTCAATCTCCTGCCCTTGGCCTCTGCCCATCTGTCCAGCCTGTCCAGGTCCCTCTGCAAAGCCTCTCTGCCCTCCAGCAGATCAACTCCTGCCCCCAGCTTGGTGTCATCTGCAAATGTACTGATGATGGACTCAATGCCCTCATCCAGATCATCAGTAAAGATGTTGAAGACCATGGGGCCCAGCACTGATCCCTGGGGCACACCACTAGTGCCTGGCCTCCAGCTGGCTGTGGCACCATTCACCACCACTCTCTGGGCTCAGCCTCCAGCCAGTTCCTAACCCAGCTCAGAGTGCTGCTGTCCAAGCCAGGGGCTGACAGCTTGGCAGGAGTTGCTGTGGGGGACGGTGTCAAAGGCCTTGCTGAGGTCCAGGCAGACCACATCCACAGCCTGCCCCACATCCACCAGGCAGTCACCTGGGCATAGAAGGAGATCAGGCTGGTCAGGCAGGACCTGCCCTTCCTAAAGCCATGCTGGCTGGGCCTGATCCCTTGGCCATCCTGTAAGTGCTGTGTGATCACACTCAAGATGACTGTTCCATAACCCTGCCTGGCACTGAGGTCAGGCTGACAGGCCTATCATTCCCTGGCTCATCCAACCGGCCCTGCTTGTGGCTGGGCACCACGTTGGCAGCTTCCAGTCTTCTGGGACCTCTCCAGTGAGCCAGGACTGCTGAAAAAATGCTGGAGAGTGGCTTGGCAGCTCATCTGCCAGCTCTCTCAGCACCCTAGGATGGATCCCATCCGGTCCCCTCCTGGTTTTGTTGGGTTTTGTTTTGGTTGGTTGGTTTTTAGGGGGGGAGGAGGTTGGCTGAATTTTAGGGAGGGTGAAGTATTATCTTTTTTTTCCTGCTGATGTCTTTTGAGTAATAGGAAATACAACAGATCCCCACTCCCAGAAGGACCAAGACAGAATTTATTGTCCCTGGCTTTATAGATGGCATGTCCGATAGTACAGAAGGAAGAAATCACTTTTCTTCTTCATTCTATGTACTGAAATGTTTATGTTGAGATTTTAAAGGCAGACACTTTATCAGAGTATATTTTAAGGCAGATCATTAGGTAGACAATCAGAGTTTTTGAGCTTTTAAGCAGGGATGCAAAGCACAAATCCCTGGTCACCTCCTGCATTCCCCATTAGGATGAAAGCTCAGACACTGAAATGGAGAGGTTGCTGTGGTCCAAGGATGATTTGCTCCTCCTCACTTCAAGTCTCAGCTCTGCACAAGAAGGAGGCTTCCTGAGGCTGTTAAGACCAGACTGTGCATAAAGTATATGCACCCCTTACATATATCCTGATACCCAATGCACAAATTGCTTTCAAAGCAACCCTGTGGCCTCATTTTAAGGCCATCATTTAGCTAGGAGTTTTCCAATGACCTTGTTGAAGATCTAAATCAAAGATCTCTGAATTCAGAGACCTCCACCAGAGGTCTGAGCAGATTTGTGTCATGCCTTAACCTCATCTTTAACTAACTTCAAATTTCCAGTCTTCTTTGGCTTCACCTTTCCTTTTTTATGCTCCCCCCCCATTTCTTGTAATGATTCCTACACATTCATAGATAGTGTTCCTGTCTTCTGACTAATTCAGAGCTGCTTTCCTGACTGAAATGGGCCACTTCTGCCGTTCCTCCCCAGCACTGCTAGCTATAACATATATTAACTTAAAAAAATATAGCAAGCAGCTAATTTTTGTTTCCTGGTGCATTTGTCTAGGTACTTGTTAGGCTTCAGTTCAGCTCTAAAATGATGCAGCTCAGTAGTTTCTCATCAAGAAATTTCCAAATTGACCTGCTCTGAGTTAAACCCTTAGTAGTGGAGATTTACTGTTGGATTTCTTAATATGTGGGGACATCCAGAGCACATCAGGGCCCTGCTGGAAAGACAGCTCCTTAATAGTCTATTAACATATTAGATATTTTAAAAGAGAAGCTGATATTACTACTCTGACCCTGCAGTGACATATCCCAGGCAAGACTGAGTGCTTACCTGGGGGGGGAACAAGATATCATTGCCCCTTTCTGATTAAGCTCCAGGACTCTTGCAAAAATGTTCTATTATCACAGAATCACAGAACACCAGAGGATGGAAGGGACCTCCAGGAATCATCCAGTCCAAGCCCCCTGCCAGAGCAGCATCACCCAGGGCAGTCTGCACAGGAATGCATCCGGGGGGGTTGGAAAGGCTCCAGAGAAGGAGACTCCACAACCTCTCTGGGCAGCCTGCTCCAGGGCTCTGCCACCCTCACTCTAAAGAAGTTTCTCCTCATGGTGAGCTGAAACCTTCTCTGTTCAAGTTTATCTCCATTGTTCCTTGGCTTATTACTGTGCACCACCCAAAGGAGTTTGGCCCCCTCCACTTGACCCCCACCTCTCAGCTATTGACAGACATTGATCAGATCCCTCTCAGCCTCCTCCTCTCCAGACTCAACAGCCCCAGGGCTCTCAGTCTCTCTCCACAGGGGAGATGCTCAAGTCCCCTAAGCATCCTCCTGGCTCTCCCTTGGACTCTCCCCAGCAGGTCTCTGTCTCTCTTGAACTGGGGAGCCCAGAACTGGACACAGGATTGCAGCTGTGGTCTCAGCAGGGCAGAGTGATGTGGAGCAGAACCTCCCCATCCCTGCTGGCCACACTTTTCCTGCTGCACCCCAGGATCCCATTGGCTCTCTTGGCCCCAAGGGCACATTGCTGTCCGTGCAGAACTTGCTGCCCACCAGCACTCCATGGAGCAGCTCTCCAGCGGAGCAATTATGCAGCAGAATAGCAGGCTGAGTTTCAATGGAAATAATACCCCCACCAAAATTCATGATATCAATCAGAGAAGCCTCCAAAAGATTTTATCTCATGATTGAGGTTTGACCTCTGTTAAAGTTTTGTGCTAATCCTCAAAGTACATCTGGACCTTCTGCAACATCAGTAAATCTGTGTAGCTCCAGCTGACCCTTTTTTAAAGACAGATCATGGTCTTTAGCCTTTTGAAGACTCCCAGTGATGCAGTATTTAAATTCAGTGTGGAGATTCAGTTGGGAGACTAAGTCCCAAAGAGTCTCTAAGCAAAGAGGAGTTCTGATGTTACAGCTTCCTGTTGTTGTGTTAATAAAAATGATAAAGGAAGTTAATTGATTTGTAACATAAAGTCATTTTATTTTTAACTCTGTTTCTGAAGCTGCTAGTACACATTCAAGCTGACTCAGGCCTTATTGCAGCAAACAGGGAAAACTCAATCTGATTCCATGGGACTTTGGATCAGGACCCCAGAGATTGCTGTAATTCTGTGGTCTTTGTTTCTCTGTTTTCCATCACACTGCAGTGGAACAGGAAACTATTGCATATGAGGGCTGGGTGTCAGAAAGGTTACAAGGATGCTGAAGGGACTGCAGCACTGCCTGGTGAGGAGAGACTGAGAGCCCTGGGGCTGCTTAGTCTGGAGAGGAGAAGGCTCAGAGGGATTTGATCAATGTCTATCAATAGCTGAGGGCTGGGGGTCAGGAAGGAAGAGACAGGTACAGCCTCTGCTCACTTGTGCCCTGTGATAGGACAAGGAGCAATGGATGGAAACAACAGCACAGGAGGTTCCACCTCAACATGAAGAGGAACTTCTTCACTGTGGGGGTCCCAGAGGCCTGGAGCAGGCTGCCCAGAGAGGTTGTGGAGTCTCCTTCTCTGGAGCCTTTGCAGCCCTGTCTGGATGTGTTCCTGTGTGACCTGTGCTGGATTCTATGCTCCTGCTCTGGCAGGGGGCTTGGAATGGAAGATCTCCAGAGGTCCCTTCCAACCCCTGTGGGATCATCCACTACAAATCATCACAGCTGTCTTATTCTAGAGGCTGTGGCAGTCAGTTTGCCATGTTTTACATGGGAAATAATACAGTTTTGTTAAAAAAAGACACAAAATCTTTAGGACTCAGAGCAGGCTGTTTGGGCATATCCTTATGTCCTTCACATTAGACCAGTCTAGGTATTTCAGATCTTTAACCTCTTGTCTGTGCTAGCAAAGAAGGGACACCTTCCCATCTCAGAGCTTCTGTTAAAACTAGCCAGAACTGATTGTCCTAGGGCTGCAAAGATGTCTGAACAATGACTGTGGTTTACAACGAGCTTCCTAGGGTCAATGCTCTCTTACAGCCAAGAATCAAAGTCCTCTCCTTTCCTTCTTGAAGATGTGAACTTCATCAGCATTTAAATCAACAACTGTGTTGAAGCAAGAACTTTGGCTCTTTAAAACTGCTCAGACTACAAAGTGCTGGAAATAGGAACAAACTATTGCAAAAACCCCCCACAAACACATGTAGACCCTGCAAAACAAACCCCCACAGACAGATGTATGCAGACCCTGCAAAACAAACCCCACAGACACATGCAGACCCTGCAAAACAAACCCCACAGACACATGCAGACCCTGCAAAACAAACCCCACAGACACATGCAGACCCTGCAAAACAAACCCCACAGACACATGCAGACCCTGCAAAACAAACCCCACAGACACATGCAGAGCAGCAACCCAGCTGGGGTAGCAGTTCTACAACAAACTGCAGAACCATATGACAAAAGTTCTTTTTTGAAGTCTGTTGAAGAGGAGGCTCAGGGGAGACCTTATTGCCATCTACAACTACCTGAACTACAACTAGCCAGGTGGAGGTTGGTCTCTTCTCCCAGGCAACCAGCACCAGAACAAGAGGACACAGTCTCAAGCTGTGCCAGGGGAGGTTCAGGCTGGAGGTAAGGAAGAAACCTTTCCCAGAGATTGGCCATTGGGATGTGCTGCCCAGGGAGCTGGTGGAGTCACCATCACTGGAGGTGTTTAAGAAGAGCCTGGATGAGGCACTTGGTGCCATGGTTTAGTTGATGAGATGGTGTTGGGTGATAGGTTGGACTCAATAATCTCAAAGGTCTTTTCCAACCTGGTTAATCCTGTTCTATTGCATTCTGTACTAAAATGTCATAAAGCTGTTTCATGAAATACTAATGTTAGTGTTCAGCTGTACAATGCAGATAATGCAGCTTTGCTGGGTGATGCCCAATGACAGCACAAGAGCAATGGTGGTAGCTGAGGCAGAGGAAGTTCCATGGAAACAGGAGGAAAATGGTTTTCCTTGTGAAGGTGACAGAACACCTGGGGGTTGTGGAGCCCAGGGGGGTTGTAGAGTCTCCCTCTCTGGAGACATTCCAAACTCACTTGGATGTGTTCCTGTGTGATCTGCTCTAGGTGCTCCTGCTCTGGCAGGGGGATTGGACGGGATGATCCTTTCAAGGTCCTTTCCAACCCCTAACACTCTGTGACTCTGTGGTTTCTGAAATAGTTATAGAATGCTTTCAGTCCATTTGTATCTCAGAAACTGCAGGAAGTGTTCGCTGTTGCCAAGACTCTTGTACAGCAGCAGAGCCAACAGTTATCAGAGGAAAACAGCACAGATTTTGACAGCAGAGTTGTATCAAATGTCACTGGATATTAAACTCCAAAGCTGCAAACCTATTATCTCATAGAGTCAAAACTAAACCTGGAGCCAGAGTTATTCAAAATTACAGTATCACAGTATCACCAAGGTTGGAAGAGACCTCAAAGATCATCGAGTCCAACCTGTCACCACAGACCTCATGACTAGACCATGGCACCAAGTGCCACATCCAGTCCCCTCTTGAACACCTCCAGGGACAGTGACTCCACTACCTCCCTGGGCAGCACATTCCAATGGATAACAACTCTCTCAGTGAAGAACTTTCTCCTCACCTCCAGCCTAAACTTCCCCTGGTGCAGCTTGAGACTGTGTCCTCTTGTTCTGGTGCTGGTTGCTAGAGAGAAGAGGCCAACCCCTTCCTGGCTACAACCACCTTTCAGGTAGTTGTAGAGAGCAATGAGGTCACCCCTGAGCCTCCTCTTCTCCAGGCTAAGCAACCCCAGCTCCCTCAGCCTCTCCTCCCAGGGCTGTGCTCAAGGCCTCTCCCCAGCCTTGTTGCCCTTCTCTGGACACCTTCAAGTGTCTCAATGTCCTTCCTCAACTGAGGGGCCCAGAACTGGACACAGGACTCAAGGTGTGGCCTAACCAATGCAGAGTCCAGGGGCACAATGACCTCCCTGCTCCTACTGGCCACACTATTCCTAATGCAGGCCAGGATGCCATTGGCCTTCTTGGCCACCTGGGCACAATGCTGGCTCATGTTTAGGCGGCTGTCAATCAGCACCCCCAGGTCCTTCTCTGTTTGGCAGCTCTCAGCCACTCTGACCCCAGCCTGTAGCTCTGCATGGGGTTGCCGTGGCCAAAGTGCAGCACCTGGCACTTGGACTTGTTGAATGCCATCCTGTTGGCCTCTGCCCATCTGTCCAGTCAGTCAAGGTCTCTCCGCAGAGCCCTTCAGCCCTCTGACTGACCAACATCTGCTCCCAACTTGGTGTCATCTGCAAATTTGCTGATGACTGTCTCAATCCCCTCATCCAGATTGTCAATGAAGACATTGAAGACCATGGGGCCCAGCACTGATCCCTGGGGGA
Organism: Colaptes auratus; assembly: GCA_015227895.2. Taxonomy (NCBI): domain Eukaryota; kingdom Metazoa; phylum Chordata; class Aves; order Piciformes; family Picidae; genus Colaptes; species Colaptes auratus. The sequence continues at coordinate 44,150,356 of CM037643.1, read as the reverse complement.
CGCCACTGGTGCCTGGCCTCCAGCTGGAGGTGGCACCATTCACCACCACTCTCTGGGCTCGGCCCTCCAGCCAGTTCCTAACCCAGCTCAGAGTGCTGCTGTCCAAGCCAGGGGCTGACAGCTTGGCCAGCAGTTTGCTGTGGGGGACGGTGTCAAAGGCCTTGCTGGAGTCCAGGCAGAGTACATCCACAGCCTGCCCCACATCCACCAGGCAGTCACCTGGGCATAGAAGGAGATCAGGTTGGAGAGGCAGGACTTTGCCTTTCCTGAATCCATGTTGGCTGGACCTGAGCCCTTGGCCATCCTTGAGACCCTTGAGCCCACAGAACACTCTGAATACTCATTCTGAAAAGCAAGATTCAGATTTCCAGTTTAACATCACAGTTCAAATTTACCAGGGGAAAGACTGAGACTCAGCCTCTCTATTTCCCAGGGAATACCAGGACAGATTATCATTTACAGCATCTTGCATTGCTCTGTTCTTCACTTTGCTCCTTCCAGCAGCAGTGAGAAGCGCATTGCAATTCGTCTGACCTATCGATATGCCGTAACGATCTCGTTCCGAAAGCCTCACGAGCAGCAGCAAGCCCCAGTCAGCCTATGCTGTGTAATCAAATGGTCAATTTAAGCAATGCACACTGCTCCCCACTTTCAATCTTACAATAATGCATTACTAACAAAGCATTAGGGAAGATTACATTGTGCTGCATCCAGCCATTTAATTAGGGAATAGTCATCTTGGAATCAGCGAGCCCCAGCTCTTATGCTCTTCACCATTCCAGCAGAGAAGGCTCCAGCACTTGTGAAGTTTAAGGCAGCCTGCTGCACCCCTCCATGGAGGGCTGTACCAATCTTCACTATTTCATGAGAGGAAAGGAGAAGGAACTGAATCTTAAATGGATTGTGTTCTGCCTAATCTTCCTTCCTGCCTGTATTGAGTGCAGGTGTACAAGGTGTGGTAGTGGAGGGGGCTACAGAGGTGGACTCTGTGAGGAGAGGATGTGGCTGCACCATGCTGGACACAGCTGGGTCCATCTGGCTCCATCTGACTCAATAATACAATAATACAATACACCAGGTTGGGAGAGACCTCAACACAGGGCACAGCGGAGCCCCTCAGCACCTCCAGGAAACTGTATTTGAGGAAATGCTGGGCAGAGAGAGGATAAAGACCACTACAGTATGTGATACAAACTTCAACATCCTTACTGGAGGAAGCAGGAAAGAAGAACAGATGGATGGATGAAAGGAATGGAGGAAGGGGCACAGTATCACAGTGTCACAGAATCACCAAGGTTGGAAGAGACCTCAAAGATCATCGAGTCCAACCTGTCACCACAGACCTCATGGCTAGACCATGGCACCAAGTGCCACATCCAGTCCCCTCTTGAACACCTCCAGGGACGGTGACTCCACCACCTCCCTGGGCAGCACATCCCAATGGTGAATGACTCTCTCAGTGAAGAACTTTCTCCTCACCTCCAGCCTAAACTTCTCCTGGCACAGCTTGAGACTGTGTCCCCTTGTTCTGGTGCTGGTTGCTAGAGAGAAGAGGCCAACCCCTTCCTGGCTACAACCACCTTTCAGGTAGTTGTAGAGAGCAATGAGGTCACCCCTGAGCCTCCTCTTCTCCAGGCTAAGCAACCCCAGCTCCCTCAGCCTCTCCTCACAGGGCTGTGCTCAAGGCCTCTCCCCAGCCTTGTTGCCTTTCTCTGCACACCTTCAAGTGTCTCAATGTCCTTCCTAAACTGAGGGGCCCAGAACTGAATACAGGACTCAAGGTGTGGCCTAATCAAAGCAGAGTCCAGTGGCACAATGACCTCCCTGCTCCTGCTGGCCACACCATTAGTAATGCAGGCCAGGATGCCGCTGGCCTTCTTGGCCACCTGGGCACACTGCTGGCTCATGTTCAGGCGGCTGTCAATCAGCACCCCCAGGTCCTTCTCTGTTTGGCAGCTCTCAGCCACTCTGACCCCAGCCTGTAGTTCTGCATGGGGTTGCTGTGGCCAAAGTGCAGCCCCTGGCACTTGGACTTGTTGAATGCCATCCTGTTGGACTCCGCCCATCTGTCCAGGCGGTGGAGGTCGTCCATCTCTTACAAAACAGCCTGGATGTATTTTTTTGGTGTGTCTATAAATTCTATTTCCCTCACTTCAACGCAGCAATAACATTCAGGGAAGGAGCTGACTCACAGCACACTCTGTGAAATTAAAAAACCTCAGCAGACTATTAACGTGAAATAATGCCTTCTGAGGTATTTTCCAACTATATTTCACCAAAATACATGACTTGCACATTTATTACCAGAGGCATTCAGTACACCCTGAAGTGCATTTTCAGTGCTGCAACTGACAAGCTAATGTCTTGCACATTTGATCGCAGCCTTTCAAGCCCCTCTCTCTGTTTCCCTGCTTTATTAGTGTGAATAATAGAAGAATAAATAAGATTCTCGCAAGCCTTTGAAGAAAGTCTTGCAGCAATGTAATCACTCTGCACAGGCCTTTGCTTTCCATGCCTTAAATGCCTTAAAAATGCATTTTTTTATTCTTAATCTGAAAAGCTGTTTCAGTGTTCAGTGGATATGAAAATGATTCATAATGGAGAACACTCATGGGACACGAAGTGCTTCAGGGAAGGGATGTAATATACATACAAAAAGTCAATAAATTCCTTCTCCCTAGCCTCTGATGTGGATTTTTATAAACATCTGCAACACTATGGGTCAGGACATGTCTCAAGCAAATCCTGCCTGACACACCTGGTGGCCTTCTCTGAACAAGTGACAGCATTAATAGCTGAGGGGCGAGCAGCTGATGTCATTTACCTGGACTTGAGCAAAGCCTTTGACACTGTCCCACACCACATCCTGGTCTCCAGGCTGGTGACACATGGGTGTGATGGGTGACCACTAGATGGATACAGAACTGGCTTGATGGCTGCACCCAAAGAGTGGCTGTCAATGGGTCCATGTCCCAGTGGAGGCCAGGGACAAGCAGAGTCCCTCAGGGATCAGGCCTGGGACCAGGCTTGTTCAACACCTTTGTGGGTGCCATGGACAGTGGCAGTGAGTGCAGCCTCAGCAAGGTTGCTGATGACACCAAGCTGTGTGGTGCAGCAGACAGCTGGAGGGAAGGGATCCATCCAGAGGGACCTGGACAGGCTGGAGAGGTGGGCACAGGCCAACCTCAGGAGCTTCAACAAGACCAAGGGCAGGGTCCTGCATCTGGGTCGAGGCAACCCCAGGCACAAATCCAGGCTGGGCAGAGACTGGCTGGAGAGCAGCCCTGAGGAGAGAGACTTGGGGGTGCTGGTGGACGAGAAGCTCACCAGGAGCTCTCAGGGTGCACTTGCAGCCCGGAAAGCCAATCAGATCCTGGGCTGCAGCAGGAGAAGTGTGGCCAGCAGGGCAAGGGAGGGGATTCTCCCCCTCTGCTCAGCCCTGGGGAGACCCCACCTGGAGTACTGCCTCCAGTTCTGGAGCCCCCATTACAAAAGGGATCTGGAGGTGCTGGAAGGTGTCCAGAGCAGGGCCATGAGGATGATCAGAGGGCTGGAGCACCTCTCATATGAGGACAGACTGAAGGAGTTGGGGCTGTTCAGTCTGGAGAAGAGAAGGCTCCCAGGTGACCTCATTGTAGCCTTCCAGGATCTGAAGGGGGGCTACAAGAAGGCTGGGGAGGGACTTTTCAGGCTATCAGGGAGTGATAGGACTAGGGGGAATGAAATGAAGCTGGAGGTGGGGAGATTGAGGCTGGAGGTGAGGAGGAAGTTCTTCCCCATGAGAGTGGTGAGGCCCTGGAATGGGTTGTCCAGGGAGGTGGTTGAATCCCCGTCCCTGGAGGTGTTTAAGGCCAGGCTGGATGAGGCTCTGTCCAGCCTGATCTAGTGTAGAGTGTCCCTGCCCATGGCAGGGGGGTTGGAACTAGCTGATCCTTGTGGTCCCTTCCAACCCTGACTGATACTATGATACTATGACACAGGAAAGACAAGCAGGATCCCGTTTTAAAAGCCTCTCTTTTTTTGTAGCCTCGGCCAAGAAAAATCAAGCAACGGCTTCCTCATTAACAGAGAGTGCAGCTCTCATGTTGTCCTGGTAGCTTTCACTCCAAAAAGTGATTTTCTCATCCTCTAAAAAACAAAGCAAAGCAAAAAAACCAAACCACCACCACCCCCCCAACAATAAAAACCCCAAACCCAGGCAAACCCCCCAAAAAAGCCCCCAACTAACCAGCCAAAAGCAAACAAAAAGCCCACAAACAACAACTAAACCCCACCTCAAGCAACAGAATAAAACAACAGCAAAGCCCTCACTAAACAGGATCTGCTTATAGATGCTTTAAAATTGTAATTCCAAGACCAACAAACAACAGGAGCAGCATTTCAAATCACCTTTGCAGGTTCCAGTATTCTTCTGATAAGACCTATCCCAACACCTGGTATATTTCCCATCACGGCACCTAATCATGTTCATGCCAAATAAAGCTAAAACTGATGCAAATGCAGAATCATTTGTCCCTGCTAGTTTGCCACATTTGATTTAAGCAAACAGTTTGGGCATGATTCTGTGAGAGCTGCATGATTACTTCAACAGCACTTCAACCACAGACACCAGGACAGGTTAGGGCTTTCCCTGCTGGAAAGCAGCTCCATGGAGAAAGACTTCGAAGTGCTGATGGACAGCAGGTTCTGCATGGGACAGCAATGTGCCCTTGGGGCCAAGAGAGCCAATGGGATCCTGGGGTGAAGCAGGAAAAGTGTGGCCAGCAGGGCTGGGGAGGTTCTGCTCCCCATCACTCTGCCCTGCTGAGACCACAGCTGCAATCCTGTGTCCAGTTCTGGGCTCCCCAGTTCAAGAGAGACAGAGACCTGCTGGAGAGAGTCCAAGGGAGAGCCAGGAGGATGCTTAGGGGACTTGAGCATCTCCCCTGTGAAGAGAGACTGAGAGCCCTGGGGCTGTTGAGTCTGCAGAAGAGAAGGCTGAGAGGGGATCGGATCAATGTCTGTCAATAGCTGAGGGCTGGGGGTCAAGTGGAGGGGGCCAAACTCCTTTGGGTGGTGCACAACAATAAGCCAAGGACCAATGGAGATAAACTTGACCAGAGAAGGTTTCAGGTCACCATGAGGAGAAACCTCTTTAGAGTGAGGGTGGCAGAGCCCTGGAGCAGGCTGCCCAGAGAGGTTGTGGAGTCTCCTTCTCTGGAGCCTTTCAAACCCCATCTGGATGCATTCCTGTGCAGACTGCCCTGGGGGATGCTGCTCTGGCAGGGGGGTTGGACTGGATGGTCTCTGGAGGTCCCTTCCATCCTCTAGTGTACTGTGATACTGGATACATAGCAGAGAAGTTTTATTCCATAATGAAATAACAAGGAAGAGTCATACAGCAAGCTTTTGCTAAATGGATTAAGTACAGCAGGACCAGGGGCAAGCAGAGATTGCTCTAGGAAGTGATGGGATGGAACACAAAGAATCATCTGGATGCATTTTATGGCTTTCTCAGAGTTCTGCCTCCCTGGGCAACCTGTTCCAGTGTCCCACCACCCTCATAGTGAAGATCTTGCTCTCACACCCAATCTAAATCTGCCCTCCTCTAGTTTGAAGCCATTGTCCCTGGTCCTGTCCCTGCAGGCCTTTGCAAACAGTCTCTCTCCAGCCTTCCTGTAGCCCCCTTCAGGTACTGGCAGGCTGCTGTTAGGTCTCCCCAAAGCCTTCTCTTCTCCAGCTGAACAACCCCAGCTGGTGATTTGCCTTCTGTGCTGCAAGCTCACCCTGCCTGCTCCTGTCCAGCTTCTCCTCCATCAGCACCCCCAAGTCCTTTTGCTCAGGGCTGCTTCCTGTCACCTGCTCCCCCAGCCTGTACTGACAATGAGGATTGTTCTGGCCCAGGTGCAGAACACTGCACTCGCTCTTGTTGAACCTCCTGACACAAGAATGAAATAGTAAAACATTACAGTTTCTAGAGGAAGAGTCTGCCTAGTTCCTGACTTTTTTAAAGGTGTATTTCCCTAAATGATTTTGGTTTGTTAATGCACAGCTTTAACAATAGCCATCTCCTTACCGACCTGGGAGCTGTCATGTTCTTCTGAAAGACTTTAGCAACACCGAATTGTCACCTCCAAGGGCACAGTGAAATATTGCCATGGAGACTGCCTATTTTTAGAAGTAACTATCAATCCTGCACCCAGAGCTCCACACTTGGAGTTTCTTCATCTACATAATGTGGAAAATGACATTTTGGAAGGCAGGGGGAAATAGTGTTGATACTTGTGCTGGGTCACACCCATCCTGGGAGAGGACTGTGAGAGCCCTGCTTCCCCAGGGGACGAAAGAAACCTGATCCAGTTGAACAGAGCAGGACTTGGCTTCCCCCTCCCAGGAGGAGGGGTCCCCTGGGTCTAAGTTGGTCTGTTCCACTCCCCCTTCCTGTCCAGCAAGCCTATCAAGAGGAAGATGCTGTAGACATTTGCTCTCTTAGCTCCTGCCTCACCTGTTTGAAAGGACCAACAGCTGCTGCTGGCCTCCTGGTTCTGCCACGTGGCCAGGCCTGGTCCTCTCCCTGCTGCATCCACACCTCCCTAAAGGACTGAAATCCACACACACTGAGGGAGAGGCGAGGCCATCCATGTTTGCTTGGGTATATTCTCCTAGTCATCCTTGCTCCTTACCCTTGTAAACCTTCCCTGGTACTGATATATATGTGTGTGTGTGTGTGTGTGTGTGTGCATATATATACATAGAGTTAAAAAATTCACTTCTCCTACTTCCAAGCCATCTCCAGACTAATTTTTTGGTAGATTTACCTCCTTCTCTTTCCCACTACCTGTTTTTTTTTCCCTTTCTCTCTTTTTTCCTTATCAGGGGAAAGGAGAGGGGGGTGGGGCAGGAATTCTCAGTTTGCTACCATCTGAGCTCTTAAACCCCAGTTAAGGCTCAAGCCACTCCAATGCTGAACATGGAGAGAAAATGCAACAGCAAAACCTGAAAGCAGGAAGGGAGCAGGGTACAAAAGTGGGAGGGGCTGGAGTGGGAAAGAGATGTTCCTTTCACTGGCTTTTAATTACAGCAACAAGTTTTGATCTTCTCAAGAATTTGGGGGAAAAAACCCTACTTTCCCTCCTGCAGAATTCTGATGTGATTAATTAAAGCTCAGCTCATTCTAATTGCACAGTTTGCAATCGTTGCCTTGGAGGAGATGAACACCAGTGCTGCCACTTGTGTGCTCCAGTAGTAAACTAGGGGAAGCTTTGCCACAGTTTTCTCCTTTTCTTTCCTTATTTCTGTTTTAGCATGGAAGTCACTGACCAAAGACCTTTTTCATCCACTTTCCTGGCATCCATTCCACTGGAGCTTGGTTGAGGAGAGACACAAAAAACTTAGCAAGTATGCAAACTTGTAGTGCTTGCAACCCCTGCAGTTAGAATAGAATAGAATAAACCAGGTTGGAAGAGACCTTCAAGATCATTGTGTCCAACCTATCAACCAACACCACCTGATCAACTAACCCATGGCACCAAGCACCCCGTCAAGTCTCCTCCTGAACACCTCCAGTGATGGTGACTCCACCACCTCCAACTAGCGCATCATAATACATATATTAGAAACACCTGGGCACTGCAACAAGTCCCTGCCTCTGTTGCCCTGGACAGCTCTCTGACATGAGGATTTTCTGCAGCTGAAAATCTCTTCTAAGACAATTTCACAGAATCACAGAACACATCTGGTTGGAAGAGACCTCCAAGCTCAGCCAGTCCAACCTTCCACCCAGCACTGCAGGGTCTACACTAAACCATGTCCCTAAGCACCAGCTCCACACACTGCTGCAACACCTCCAGGGATGGGGACTCCAGCACTGCCCTGGGCAGAGCATTCCAATGGCTGAGAGCTCTCTCTGGGGAGAAATATTTCCTAGCATCCAGCCTGAACCTCCCCTGCTGCAGCTTGGAACCCTTTCCTCTGCTCCTGTCCCTTGCCACCAAGGAGCAGAGGCTGCCCCCTCCTTGCTCCAACCTCCCTTCAGGGAGCTGTAGAGAGCAGTGAGGTCTCCCTCAGTTTCCTCTTCTCTAGCCTGAACACCCCCAGCTCCCTCAGTCTGTCCTCATTGCTCATAGACCAATACCATTTTTATTATACCTATCCTCCTTAGTATAAAAAAAATCCTTTTATAGTGGTTTTGAAATTCTTTATGGTCTCAATGAGTGGCATTGAATTCAATGAGCCCACGTACTCAGTGAGCTGTTAGTCGATGTGGATAGAACACTAGGATCCAGATCCAGATTGCCATTGTTCCTCTACACAGAATTGTCAGGGCTAGAAGTGACCTCAAGGATCATCCAATGCCAACCCCCCTGCCCTGTGCCAGTCTCTCACCACCCTCATGGGGAACAACTTCTTCCTAACATCCAATCTGAAACTACCCACTTCTAGTTTTGCTCCATTCCCCCCAGTCCTATCACTCCCTGACACCCTCAAAAGTCCCTCCCCAGCTTTCTTGGAGCCCCCTTCAGATACTGGAAGGCCACAAGGTCTCCTCAGAGCCTTCTCTTCTCCAGACTGAACAGCCCCAACTCTCTCAGTCTGTCTCCATAGCAGAGCAGCTCCAGCCCTCTGCTCATCCTCGTGGCCCTTCTCTGGACACCTTCCAGCACCTCCAGATCCTTCCTGGCACAGAGGCTCCAGAACTGGACACAGAGCTCCAGCTGTAGTCTCAGCAGAGCGGAGCAGAAGGGGAGAATCCTCTCCCTGGCCCTGCTGGCCACACTTCTCCTGATGCAGCCCAGACTCTGCTTGGCTCTCTGGGCTGCAAGTGCTCACTGCTGGCTCATGTTCAGTTTCTCATCCCCTAGCATCCCCAAGGCCTTTTCTTCAGGGCTGCTCTCAAGCCAGTCTCTGCCCGGCCTGTATCAGTGCCTGGGATTGCCCTGACCCAGCTGCAGGACCTTGCACTTGTTCTTGTTGAACCTCATGAGGTTGTCATGGGCTCAGCTCTGCAGCCTGTCCAGGTCCCTCTGGATGGATCCTTCCCTCCAGCTGTCAGCTGCACCACACAGCTTGGTGTCCTCAGCAAACCTGCTGAGGGTGCCTCAGTGCCACTGTCCATGGCCCCACTGTGTTTATCAGTGTTAGATATTTACTTTTTTTTTAGTTTTAATTATTTTCATTTCCCCCCTGTCCCTCTCATACTTTTCCTCCTTTGACTCCCAAGAGAAAGAGTTTCCATCCCACAGAAATGTTAGAGCAGTCTCACTGGAACAAAGAGCTTGTGAACTGACAGGTTAAAACCAGGAAGACTGATCTACTGTCACATGAAATTTAATGTCCCACAATTGATTTGCATTCCTCATGTGTCTGTGTCACACCTTGAGCAGGCAGAGAGCTTCACCCTAGGTGCTGGTTCTGGCTGACAATGCCATAGAGAATGAACAGGCCGCCCTAAGGCACTATCTCCACACTGCACATCAAGACTCAGAGATAAGGCTCAGACACACCAGGCAGAACTCTCACTGCAGGGTGAACTTGTGGGAATATGAGGCTGCTCTGGGGTGATTTTAGCTTACTACCAGAGGCAGAACATAGCTTTGCATAAAAAACTGTTAGAATCTTGCTTTCTAAAGTGACACACACAGAGATGGGGATCTGGAACAGTTTCTCTGCTGTTTTGGCAGAATTTTCTTTCCAACTTTGTAATGCTGGGCTGCCTTCAGAGGAGTGTGTCCAGCAGATCCAGGGAGGTTCTCCTCCCCCTCTACTCCCCTGGTGAGACCTCACCTGGAATGTTGCATCCAGCTCTGAGCTCCCCAGTTCAAGAGGGACAGGGATCTGCTGGAGAGAGTCCAAGGGAGGGCTACAAGGATGCTGAAGGGACTGCAGCACTGCCTGGTGAGGAGAGGCTGAGAGCCCTGGGGCCGTTTAGTCTGGAGAGGAGAAGACTGAGAGGGATCTGATCCATGTCTATCGATATCTGAGGGCTGGGGGTCAAGAAGGAAGGGACAGGGACAGCCTCTGCTCACTTGTGCCCTGGGATAGGACAAGGGGCAAGGGATGGAAACTCCAGCACAGGAGGTTCCACCTCAACATGAGGAAGAACTTCACTGTGAGGGTCCCAGAGGCCTAGAGCAGGCTGCCCAGAGAGGTTGTGGAGTCTCCTACTCTGGAGCCTTTCCAGCCCTGTCTGGATGTGTTCCTGTGTGACCTGTGCTGTATTCTCTGCTCCTGCTCTGGCAGGGGGCTTGGACTGGATGATCTCCAGAGGGCCCTTCCAACCCCTAACATCCTGTGAGCCTGTGAATGCTTAACTGATGCCTCCAGCTCTATTGTCAATGTGTCAGCTACAAAACTGCCTTAAAAACCCAAGAATTTAAACAGCAGGTAGCCTTTGTTCCACTCTCTGTTCCTAGAGGAAAGAAAAGAAGTCTCAGCTTCACAAAGAAGTTGGGACATATTTTTTTTCTTATTTCCATTATTTACTTATTTATTTATTTTAAAATAATGACAGGCTTGTATAAGAAATTACCCTGGAAAACACAGAGCTGTGGCAATGGTCATGTAGAAACCAAGGACTCTGGAAGAGAAAATAATATTGCATTACCAGCAGATATATGTGTGTGTGTGTGTGTGTGTGTGTGTGTATTTTCTTATTAATAAAAGACTCTTGAAATATGTCCTTTGGAAATGCAGCTGCTGACATTTGCATTACAGAATGAGCAATCCAGGAATTCAGGCTACAAAAAGAGAAGGCAGTGACTACTGAACAGGGCTGGCAAATTACTTTCAGTCTATGTGGAAACCTGCTGAGTGATGTTTTTGGGAGGGTGAAAGACAACAGCACCTATCAGAGATGACATTCATTAGCTTGTCATCTGAAAGGACACACTAACCCCCACAAAATCAAGCTGAGGAACAGCTGTTCTGCAAAGGCAGGTAACAAGCCTTAGGCACTGGGATGGACTGCCCAGGGAGGTGGTGGAGTCGCTGTCCCCATTTCCTCTTTGAGGTCAGACTGGATGTGGCACTCAGTGCCCTGGTCTGGTCAGTGTGGCGGTGTGAGCTCATAGGCTGGACTTGACCTCAGCGCTCTATTCCAGCCTCAATAATTCTGTGATTCTGGTAACAATAACTTCAACAAGCATCAGTGGTGTTAGTAATTAGTGATAGAACAAGAGAGAACAGCCTCAAGCTGCAGCAGGGCAGATTTAGACTGGACAGGAGGAAGAATTTTTTCCCCATCGAGAGTGGTCAGGGATTGGAATGTGCTGCCCAGGGAGGTGGTGGAGTCCCCAAGCCTGGCTGTGTTTAAGGGTTGATTGGATGTGGTGCTTAGGGCTATGGTTTAGGGGTGAGCCTTGTAGAGTAGGGTTCTGTGTTGGACTTGGTGATCCAGGGGGTCTGTTCCAACCTGAGTGTTTCTGGGATTATGGGATTCTCTGTTCCCGTTCAGTGCTGGTCTGACTTGCAGCCATGGGAAGAAGTTCCCTTGGTACAGAGCTGTGAAACCTGAAATGCTGGTTGTGAACACACACACAGAGATCAAACACTAGCAAGGTTTTCTGTGGGGTGACAGAAAGGTACAAGCTCAGAACCTGCTGAAAGAGTTTCTCGAGTGACAGCATAGCACACTGTTAGCAATGCCACAATAATGCTGCAGATAAAACCTGAACAAATGGATTGTTTTCTACAGAGCACAAAGCTGCTGAGCAAGAAAGGCTTAGCAGATGTGTGTACTAAAAATAATGATGTTTAAGACCAGTGTCACAGGACAACAAGGTAGCTTAACCTCAGTGGAAGTAGAAATACCCATTTCAGGTGTCTTAATGTGTGGTTTCCAACATCCTAAACCCTGCCTTTAATGTGGTGACCTGGGGTAGGTTCACATGGTTTTTATTAGAGAGTTTACTAACATTTTGCATTTCAGTGTCCCCTCTCCAGTAATGCTTTTGTGTGCATTACAGATGCATTTGGGGAGGTTACACCTTGAGTTTATATGGGGCTAGGCTGAAATACATTGCTCTCTACAACTACCTGAAGGGAGGTTGTAACCAGGAGGGGGTTGGTCTCTTCTCCCAGGCAAGCAGCACCAGAACAGGAGGACACGGTCTCAAGCTGCAGCAGGGGAAATTCAGGCTGGAGGTGAGGAGAAAGTTCTTCCCAGAAAGAGAGACTGGCCATTGGGATGTGCTGCCCAGGGAGGTGGTGGAGTCACCATCCCTGGAGGAGTTCAAGAAAGGATTGGATGTGGGGCTTGGAGCCATGGTTTGGTTGATTAGGAGGTGTTAGGTATTAGGTCATAGGTTGGGCTTGATGATCTCTGAGGTCCTTTCCAACCTGGTTGATTCTATGACTTCTGTTCTATGATTCTACATGGGGCTGGGCTGGACAGGTTGAACACATTGCCAAAATCTTAACTCTTTATGTGGAAAGTGAGACAAACTTGGCAGTCTGGGGGTTGGCCTATGGCAAAGAATCACCATGAAGGAATTTGGTGCAAAATGATCCTTCAGTTTGTATTAATGTGCAAGAATATGGAAGACTTCATGTTTTCCAGATACACTCTGTGTAGTTCTAATGCTTACTCCAAAATGATCAATTCCATATCTTTCAGTATAATTTCCACCTCCATTCATTGTCTCTATGAGAGAGCAACAAATACAATGAAAATCACATCAATCCCCCTGCATTAAGGATATTGAATATACTGCAGCATCAGCATCAGCACGGATAAAAGGAAATGGGAATGGCAAGACTTTGAGAAGTCATTTGGCTGGAGGCTAGCAAAATGGGATGCCCATCTAGAAGAAGGGCCAGAAGGATGATCCAGGGAGCTACAGGCCAGGAAAGGTCATGGAGCAGGGCATCCTGAGTGCCATCACAAAGCGCTTACAAGACAACCAGGAGATCAGGCCCAGTCAGCAGGGGTTTGTGAAAGGCAGGTCCTGCCTGACTAATCTCATCTCCTTCTGCAGCAAGGTGACCTGTGTAGGGGATGAGGGAAATGCCATGGACATTGTCTACCTGTACTTTAATCAAGCCTTTGACACTGTCCCCCACAGCATTCTCCCTCCAAAACTCCTAGCACAAGGCTTGGCACAGTGCCCTCTGCCCTGGATAAAAAATTGGCTGATGGCTAGGCCCAAAGTGTGGTGGTGAATGGAGCCATGGTGGGCAGCAGGGACAGGAGGTGACCATCCCCCCTGTGCTCTGCACCCACCTCGAGTGCTATGTTCAGTTCTGGGCACCTCACTACCAGAGGGACACTGAGGGGCTGGAGCATGTACAGAGAAGGGCAAAGAGGCTGGAGAAGGCCTGGAGCTGAGCACAGGTGGACGATCCCATCCCTGTCCCTGCTGCCCACCCTGTTTCTGATCCAAGCCAGGATGCCTTTGGCTTTCTTGGCCACCTGGGCACTGCTGGCTCATATTTAATCAACTGTCAACCAGCACCCCCAAGTGCAACCACGCATCCCCAGGTCTGTAGCTCACCATGGGGTTGTTGTAACCCAGGTGCAGGACCTGGCTCTTGGCCTTACCGAACTTCATACAATTAGTGTTGGCCCATGGATCTCACCTGTCCAGGTCTCACTGCAAAGCCTCCCTGCCCTCCAGCAGATGCACACAGCCACCCAGCTCAGTGCTATCTGCAGATTTCCTGAGGGTGCCCCAATGCCCTCATCCAGATCATTGATAGAGATATGAAAGAGGTCAGGCCCCAGTGCTGAGCCCTGGGGGACACCACTGGTGACTGCACCAGCCAGGTTCAGCTCCATTCACCACCACTCTTTGGGCCTGGCCCTCAGCCAGTTTTTTATGCAGGGCAGAGGGCACTGAGCCAAGCCTTGTGCCAGGAGTTTCTGCAGGAGAGTGATCTGATGTATTTTATAGGATGAATATTGACAGAGGTGTAGTCAAGGTGCTAAGGCTATGTTAGTTCTTAAAACGTGATGAGCATTTCTGCCTTGCTCCTGGCACGACAGCTAACGATTACCAGGTAACTCTCTGAATGTATTTCTTCATTGCAGTAAGAACTGGCACTTACTCTCCCCAGTGCAGCGTGTTATTTATTCATTGCTAAACAAACTCCACTCAAGGAGTGCCAACTGAAAAGAAAGGATATAATGCCTGGTGTTAAGTACTGCAAATAGGGAATTATCCCAGCGGGGTGGTGCTGAAGCAGCGCATTTCGGACTCAGACACAGGAACAAGTTGACAAACTGCAGGAGTTCTGCATAGGGGAACACAAATACGCTGAACAAAATGTTGTCTTTCTATATGCATGCATGTGTGTGTGTGTGTAGACATAGAGAGATGGAAGAGCCCTTATTCACAGTTGTTATCACAGATCTGGGAAGAATTCTTCCACGAAGCTCTGGTGCTTGCTGAATGACGTGCTGGATTTCGTCCTGGGTATTCCGAGAGTGTTGCAGCCACTGCTCTGAGGCAGCTGCTGGCCGCAGGCAGAGTGCAGGGCTCCCCGAGCTGACCAATTCCTTAGCAGGCTGCCTAGAGCAAAGCAATCACATTCCATGGGTGCCCAGAACAGCAGCCTCACCTTGGCACCCTGGGACTGGAGCATGCTGCAGAAGCCACCTCCTTGACATGCTGGCACCTCTCACTGGGAAAAGAGTTTAGCTTATAGATGTGGCTGGGTTTGACTGGGGAAGGGGGTTGATAACAAAGAGTATAGAAACAGCCACTCTGAGCTATGAGGCAGATTTTGGGGGTAGGGCTTCTCTAGGGATGTCAGATAGGGATTTTGGCCAGGGCTTTGGTGTTGGGATGCTGCTAGGGATATGCTCAGGACTGCTGTTAGCTGCTTCACCTGTTAAGGGCTTCCAGGACTTCTGCTGTAAGTGGGACCCTGCGAGTGTCATGCTGGGGATTCTACAATGCAGCAATAAAGGACTTCTGGGAGGACTTCTGAGATTCTCTGCTCTCTGCATTTCTGGAATCTCCTTGCTATATGGCAGCAGGTTGGTGCCTTCATTCATCGCCCAGTCACACCTCATTATAAGGCATCTGCAACTACGTTCAGCTGCCCAGGACCGGGGGAGTGGTACTAGAGAACATTTTTATTTCAAAACCTGAGGGGTTTATCAGGCAGACTCCACTTCTGTCCCTCACATTTATGTGCACACAGCCAGCTTCCCATGCTAGAAACCTCTGGTAAGAGTAACTATAGGCATGCTGTGATTTTTGAATCCCCATGCAGTTCGTCAAAGCAGAACCATCTTCCATGAGAACACTCACTGGCAACTGTCTTCTGGCAACTGAGATCTGTGACCTCTGACTGTCGAGCGGCTTCAGTGACACACGGCTGTGACTGGGGCTGTGTTTCACAGCAAGTTGCAGCATGCTGCTTCCAGGCATTTTGATTGATGCTAAAGCTTCCTGAAGAAGTTTTCTGTGGTTGGGTTTTTGGGGGGTTTGGGTATAGAAAAGCTTTTTCACTTTTACCTCCTCTAAAAGTGGATGACACACACTCGTGTGAAAACTTGAAATAGTAGATTCACACCTCACAGACACTGGAAAAGCCAAAATGGGAGACAAGATCGTTTCATTCTCAACAAGGTAGTTTAATCCTCAACCAATTTTCACAAGGGTTTGCATAATTGGGAAGATTCAGCTGGGGATGTTATTTTCACAGAGCGAGTGTGATGAGTGAAATTAAAAGCAAGAGGAACATACTGAAAAAGATTAGACATGGAGAAAGCAAGGGACTGTCCAGGAGAGTGAAAAATAAGTGAGTGTATGGGATAGTGGAAACTATTTAAGTACTACTAAGGCACTGGTCACAGAGGGTAAGACAAGAAGAACTCACAAAGCAGCACCTGGGGACACGATAATGGACTCAAGGCAGAAGATCTCTAGTTTGAAGCCATTGTCCCTCATCCTGTCACTGCAGGCCTTTGCAAATAGTCTCTCTCCAGCCCTCTAGCCCACTGCAGGCTGTATTAGGTCTCCCTGGAGCCTCCTCTTCTCCAGGCTGAACACCCCCGGCTGCCTCAGCCTGTCCTCATAGCAGAGATGCTCCAATCCCTGATCATTCTCATGGCCTCCTCTGGACCTGCTCCATCAGGTCCATACCCTTCCTGTGTTGAGGACTCCAGATCTGTACACAGCACTCCAGGTAAGGTCTCAGCAGAGCAAAGTGTCAGAATCACCTCTCTGGATCTGCTGGCATGCATCTCTCATTTCAAAGGGACTCTGCTTCAGAAAAGACCCTGGCAGAATGTCACTGAAATGATTTATTAAGAAAATGGACACTAAAAGAAATGAACACAGGGGGGAAAAAACCCAACTATTTAATGAGTGATAATTCCAGCCCTGCATTGCATCCAGGATTAAAGCTGAAAGTGCTTCAATAACAGATATTTATTGAAAAACTCATTCTGGTGAGGGGTTTCATATTTAAAACCCTCAGCTCCAAACCTGAGCTCTCCAAACAGTTTGTGTCAAAGACGGCAGCTGGCCTCAGGGGTTCACAGCAGTGGCTTGCAGAGACATGGCTGCTGGGGATTGGTTTTTGCAGAGCAGAAACAATGGACTGGAATGAAGGCCTAATGTACTGCCTTGCAGGACCCCCAGGATATTAGGGGTTCGAAGGGATGTCTGGAGATCATTGAGTCCAAACCCCCCTGCCAGAGCAGGACCATAGAATCCAGCACAGGTCACACAGGAACATGTCCAGACAGGGCTGGAAAGGCTCTAGAGTAGGAGACTCCACAACCTCTCTGGGCAGCCTGCTCCAGGCCTCTGTGACCCTCACAGTGAAGAAGTTCCTCCTCATGTTGAGGTGGAACCTCCTGTGCTGGAGTTTACATCCATTGCTCCTTGTCCTATCCCAGGGCACAAGTGAGCAGAGGCTGTCCATGTCCCTTCCTTCTGGACCCCCACACCTCAGATACTGATCAGGTCCCCTCTCAGTCTTCTCCTCTCCAGACTAAACAGCTCCAGGGCTCTCAGCCTCTCTTCACCAGGCAGTGCTGCAGTCCCTTCATTATCCTCCTAGCCCTCCCTTGGACTCTCTCCAGCAGATCCCTGTCCCACTTGAAATGGGGAGCCCAGAACTTAATAGAATAGAATAGAATAGAATAGAATAGAATAGAATAGAATAGAATAGAATAGAATAGAATAGACCAGGTTGGAAGAGACCTTCGAGATCAATATTCCAGGTGAGGTCTCACTAGGGCAGAGCAGAGGGGGAGGAGAACCTCCCTGGATCTGCTGGACACACTCCCCTTAATTCACCCCAGGATCCCATTGGCCCTCTTAGCTACAAGGGCACATTGCTGTCCCATGGAGAACTTGGCAGCTTGATCAGCAAATTGTTTTGTATATGTCATTGTGCAAAACAGTGATTCCCTTTGCCTTCTTTGGTTGTATGAAAACATGAAAGCTCTGTGCTATTTTCAGTCCATTATGCATGAGCTGATGTGAATCAATTGGGAATTAAGCAAATGCTTAAGCATCTCACTGAATAATTTCAGGGAAAAAAACAAAACAACAACCACAACCACCAGAGCCAAGTTTGATAAAGAGAGGTTCTCTCCTTCATAGTATTCTCATAGCTAAAGGGTTGATATCGTCTGACTTTCCCTGGAGGTGTTTGCAGCCAGGCTGGATGTGGCTGTGAGCAACCTGCTGTAGTGTGAGGTGTCCCTGCCCATGGCAGGGGGCTTGGAACTGGCTGATGCTTGAGGTCCCTTCCAACCCTGATGATTCTGTGATTCTAACTGAATTAAGAGCTAAGTTCATTGAAGCAGGCTGATCCTTCTCCAAAATAAAGGAGACTTAGGAAAACAAGATCTGGTTGGAAGTAAATGTCACCGGAGCCGGTGGGCAAACAAAGAGCTTGACTTGAAATTTTGACTTAGACTGTGATTGAGGAGGAAAAACATTTCTTCTGATTATTTGTTTGAATGTTTGGTAGGTCTTTACTGTTCTCTCCTCCTCCAGAAAAGCATCTTTTGCATGAAGAGACTCAAATATTTCTTAGGATGCTGCAGGTTTCTAGTACCTATACACTACAGGAAGCTACAAATGCTTCTTTCCCAGCCTCAGTTCTCCTTTAACTTCCAAGGGGTAGAACAGTTTTAAAATGCAAAGTTAAACCACAGGCTGCTTACCATTGTTATTAATATACCTTCCCTATTGGAAGTTACTAAAAATAGAGTCTCTACAGGAAAAACTGGGAACACACCTGTCTGGTTTCAAAACAGTAGGTCAGGGCTGCTTATGAATGTCACCCATAAAATGTGAAGGGCATGCACTGTGCTAGGGAGATGGACATGAGCAGGAGCATGAGCTTTCAGCATAGAAGGCAAATCACATCCTGGGCTGCATTAAAAGGTGAGTTGCCAGCAAATCCAGAGAGGAGATTCTGCCACTTTGTGCTGGTGAGACCTCGCCTGGAGTACTGTGTCCAGCTCTGGAGCCTTCAACACATAAAGGACATGGACCTGATGGAAAGGGTCCGGTGGAGGGCCACAAAAATGATCAGGGGGTTGGAGCAGCTCTGCTATGAGGACAGGCTGAGGGAGCTGGGGGTGTTCAGCCTGGAGAAGAGAAGGCTCCAGGGAGACCTAATAGCAGCCTGCCAGTACCTGAAGGGGGCTACAGGAAGGCTGGAGAGAGACTGTTTGCAAAGGCCTGCAGGGACGGGGCAAAGGGCAAGGGCTTCAAACTAGAGCAGAGCAGATTGAGATTGGATGTTAGGAACAAGTTCTTCACTACGAGGGTGGTGGAACACTGGAACAGGTTGCCCAGGGAGGTGGTTGAGGCTCCTTCCCTGGAGATATTGAAGGTGAGGCTCAACGAGGCCCTGGGCAACCTGAGCTAACTGGGGATGTCCCTGCTGACTGCAGAGGGGTTGGACTGGATGAACTTTGGAGGTCCCTTCCAGCCCAGCCCATTCCGTGATTCTATGATTCTATAGTGTTGGACAAAGGTAACGGCAAACAGGTGAGGGAGTGAAAACGAGTAGACAGCTCAGGTGAAGTAGGAGGGCTAGCATCTGCTGACCCTGAGATGCTAAAGCACCAACAGGCTTATTAACATGATATGGCAAACCATCTGCTTAGTGGGGAGACTCCTCGGAGCCTTCAACCACTTGAAACAAAACCACTGTAAGCTAGGTGAAAGGGAGAGTGAGCTGCTGGCAGCAAATCCAAACCTGCAAGGTGTGCAAATAAGCAATTTATTAAACACTAGGTGAGAAAAGCCACAGAATGCCACAGGTTTTATGGACGTGCTCATGTACACAAACTATAATGTTCATAGTCACAATTATCTCAGGCATCTGCTGAAAGTGATCTTTTCAAAGGTAATGAACACAGAAATATGAAATAGAGTGATCTATTCTTTTGTAAGCAATAAACAGACATTCAATAATTAAACATAGGCACTAGCTTGACTGTAGGGGTCTATAAACTATTCTGTGATCATTCCAGTTCTGGTACTAAAGGCATCATTTGAAGAAGCAGAGGGAGGATAAACCACATCACAGACTACTTCAAAGGAGAACAAATATTTATAAACAGAATGCATCTCCTTAGCTAAAAAGAATAACCCAAACCACTGAAAAGCAAAAAAGCCAAAGTATAGAGCACCTAGAAGGACAACATGCTTGTAGCCAGGGTTTCACAGGGGTACTGTGAGCACACACACCACATGAAGTATCTAAAGGTTCTAAAGTTCTACCCACTATGGCATTGCATCTATTTACAGAGAGAAGGAGGCTGTCAGAGGAGAATCACAGAGTCACAGAATGGTCTGGTGTGGAAAGAACCTCCAAAGGTCATCCAGTCCAACCCCTCTGCAGTCAGCAGGGACATCCCCAACTAGATCAGTTGCCCAGGGCTTGCTGAGCTTCACCTTCAATATCTTCAGGGATGGGCCTCAACCACCTCCCTGGGCAAACTGTTCCAGTGTTCCACTACCCTAATGGTAAAGAACTTGTTCCTAACATCCAATCTAAATCTGCTCTGCTCTAGTTTGAAGCCCTTGCCCCTGGTCCTGTCCCTGCAGGCCTTTGCAAACAGTCTCTCTCCAGCCTTCTTGTAGCCTTCAGACACTGGCAGGCTGCTATTAGGTCTGCCTGGAGCTTCCACTTCTCCAGGCTGAACACCCCCAAGGCCCTCAGCCTGTCTTCATAGCAGAGTTGCTGCTAATCTCTGGTCATTTTCATGGCCCTCCTCTGGACCTGCTCCATCAGGTTCATGTCCTTCCTGTGTTGAGGGCTCAAGAGCTGGTCGGAATTTAACTTAAAACTGAGAACTATTTTGGTCCCAGTTTCAATATCTGGGATTGAACATCTCTAAGTCACTGTACCTTGTAGAATAATTCTGCAGCAAAGACACATACACAAAAACCCCAACCAAACATAAAAGCTTTGTGTATCTTTTACATTTATTATTTATTACTCTTTTAGAGCATATTCAGTGGATCTGTCCTAAGCCACTTGTTTGTCATATGCAAGGGGCGTAAAAGAGACAGAAAAAAGTACCAGAGAACAAAGATCTTCACTGTTTGGGCACCATCACCAGACTGATTGTACTGAAGTGTCATGCTGTGGATATTACAAAAAGGCTGATGCAATGCAGGATTCAGGCTGGATTAGGATTAATCCCTGGCCCTGGCACGGTGCAGTATCTCTAAGGACTGAAAGTCATCTTTCTAGAAAATAAATTGAACACAGGGATTTAAAGCACAGGTTAGGACATTACCCACTGCCATAATCTCAGCTGTGTGAACAGCCAGCTGCTTGCTCTCATTGTTAAATTAGCTTTCTTCATCTCTTAAAAAGAAATTAAAAAGAAAAAGCAATGGATGCTGTTTTCCACTGCCATTTTCAATACAATACAACACAAATACACTATTTTCACTTGTGGTGGCTTCTCTTTTTGACCTCAATGGATTCCCTGAATTGATCTAATGATGTGACCTGAATGTGTGCTGAACTGCTTCACTGGCACCTTGCCAAGGTCTATTTCCTAAGGATTGTTATGGTAAGTTGGATCATTTGCTGAGAAAGAAGCACACTTCTTGCAGTATTTTCTGATCCTTCTGCCACCAATTAAGAGGAGACCTTCTTGTGGCCTTCCAGGATCTGAAGGGGGCTACAAGAACGGTAGGGAGGGACTTTTGAGGGTGTCAGGGAGTGATAGGACTGGGAGCAAAACTAGAACTGGGTAGATTCAGATTGGATGTTAGGAAGAAGTTCTTCCCCACGAGGGTGGTGAGAGCCTGGCACAGGTTGCCCAGGGAGGTGGTGGAAGACTCCTGCCTGGAGGGTTTTGCAGCCAGGCTGGATGTGGCTGTGAGCAACCTGCTGTAGTGTGAGGTGTCCCTGCCCATGGCAGGGGGGTTGGAACTGGCTGAGCCTTGAGGTCCCTTCCAACTTTAATAATTCTATGATTCTATGTGCTTAAGATCACAGGAGTATGAAGAGGGTATGAACTGTGAACTTACCCTGAAAACCAAACC
>CM037643.1:44064926-44128386 GCA_015227895.2 Colaptes auratus | reverse complement strand
TTATTATTGTATTGTATTGATAGTCCATCTCCTGACAAAGAGAAGACTGAGAGGGGAACTTCTTCACTTCTTCACACTGACCAGACCATGGCACTAAGTGTCACATCCAATCTTAAACACCTCCAGGGGTGGTGACTCCACCACCTCCTGGGGCAATCCATCTGAGCAGGCTCTGAGGTTTCTGGTGGGTTGGAAGGAGCGGTGGTTCTTACTAGCAGCGCATTGCACTCTTGCTCATCTCAAGAGCTGGTGTATGCAATTAGCTTTCAGACCTGTACATAAAACATGCACTGTAATCATGGAATTTCTTCCTTTGTTTTTTCCTAGGGTATAAATGTACTGCACTAAAACAAACCCTCTGCAGTTTTGACTTATGTACTCCATCTAGAGTTGCTTGTTTGTTTGGGGTTTCTTTTCCTGGAAGAAGTGGACTACACTTTTGGATTACACTTTATTAACAGGATTTAAAGCTGCTCAGCTCTACATTCCACAAGGAACATTTTAAATGCTACTATTTTCTTGGAGAGTCTTTTATAAAGCTGGAACTTAATAAAAAATAATAATAAAACAGAACAAAAGTGGGGAAAACAAATTAAAGGGAGGGATATTTTTTGAATGTCCTCTCTAAGCTGTTTTGTATCGGTATTGTCAGCACTGGGGTGCTGTTTGTGATACTACAGTGTAAATCCCACCCAGAGAAGGGGGTTGGCCACATGATCATGTACAGTACAGCAGCACCTGTAAACCAGAGGTGCTTTGTTTGACCCTCTTGTGTATATAGCAAGTCATAAAGCCAACAGCATGTGGACACTCTTGCAGTGAATTGATTTCCTTTGTACTGAAAATCTCTAGTTTTTTAAGAGTTCCATGTGTAAAAGGATTTATACCTTTCTCCAAGCCTGTGCATAGCCAAAGACATGGCACCAGGGCAGAAAGGCACTTAGCATCTTTTCCAAGGATGTACCTTTTTAACTCTTTTCCTTTTGATAGGTTTCTGTATAAAAAGCAGAATGTTTTGTTCCTTGCATACCTTTTGGTGTTAGAGAGGGCATTTTAAGCTGGAGGACATCCCCAGAGGAAAGCTGTTTCCATTTGAAGCAATTGTTTGAGACAAACAGATGACAAAAAGAACCTTTAGGTCTCTGCCCTAAATATTTTCCAGTAATTTAATAGAGCCACAGCTGAGAAGCTATATCAGCTCTAGAGGCAGGAACACCTCACACTAGAGCAGGTTGCTCACAGCCACATCCAGCCTGGCCTTAAAAACCTCTAGGCATGAGGCTTCCACCACCTCCCTGGGCAACCCGTGCCAGTGTCTCACCACCCTCATGCAACCCTCAGATTCAACAGCATGCTAGGCCCAAGCTCAGTCATAATTTGTTAAAATGAAGGAAACCATTTCACAGGATGACAGGATCAGGACCACAGGACTGACATTTGGACATTTGTCCAACACTGTGCTCAGATTTGGCTTTCAGAGCAGTGGAAGGGGGTTTGTGTAGCTTCTGTGTGGTGCTGAAGTTCCAGGTGTGTGTGCTTGTGCTCACTTGAAAGGGGAAATCTTACTGCTCAAACTCTTCTCTATTTAGGCTCTTTTGCAGCATCTGAAAGTATGCTGCAACAGGAATTCCTGCCACCTCTCCCAGGCAGGCTGAAAAGATTCTTTTTCCCTTCCCTTTCCCTTCCCTTTCCCTTCCCTTTCTCTTCCCCTACCCTTCCCCTTCCCTTTCCTTTCCCTTCCCCTTCCCTTCCCTTTCCCTTCCCTTTCTCTTCCCCTACCCTTCCCTTCCCTTTCTCTTCCCCTACCCTTCCCTCCCTTTCTCTTCCCCTACCCTTTCCTTCCCTTCCCCTCCCCTTCCCCTTTCCTTCCCCTTCCCCTTTCCTTCCCCTTCCCCTTCCCTTTCCCTTCCCCTTCCCTTCCCCTTCCCCTTCCCCTTCCCCTTCCCTTCCCTTCCCCTTTCCTTCCCCTTCCCTTCCCTTCCCTTTCCCTTCCCTTTCCTTTCCCTTTCCCTTCCAGACTGCTCTATTTCATTTTCTTGCCTTCCACTCCAAACCACACACATCCACATAAGCCCTTATAAGGCCTTTCCTTCTGTGTCTCTTTGAAAGAGAATGTGTCCAAGCTCAGGTGTTCACATGAGGTTTGGACAAGCATTTGAAAACTCCCTAGAATCTTCATGTTTGTCCTACTAGTTCCTTGTCACCTGGCTATTTGGACTGTGGCCTTTAATCCCAATAATTGCAGTTTATGCATAGGAGATCTCTGACTTCAGAAACCTTTTCTGGGGTGCAGGAAAGGCAAGACAGTATTTGCTCTAATGAAAACGCCGGTGTGCCATCCACAGCCACTGTGCTCCCTTCACACTGGAAAGACAAGAATAAAATCCCTGCAAAACTATTCATATAGCTGGGTAGGTCATAAAGGAAGCCCAGGGGAATAATAGTGACCACCAACAAAACTTTGAAATAAATACCTGGGGCAAAACCCTCCAGGGGAGTCCTCTTACAGACAATGGTTCAAAATCATGGGGTTGGTATCTGAGCACATTCATGAAGTATGTCCCCCTTTTTTGAGGAGAATTTGCTGACTGAAGCTTGTTCCAGAGCAAATAGGCATTACAGAGTGGGGAAGTGCATTGGAAGTAGCAGTGGAGGTCTTCTCCCAGCTTGGAGAAACACAGAGCACCACTCCCAGGATGTGTTTTGGTGTTCTCCAGTCAGCAAGAAGCTGGCAAAGATGCCTCAGGAGGGCATACTCAAACCATGCCAGGCCATGACTGCCATCAGATGGGCTCTGGTATGTCCTGTGTGAGGCACTGCCTCAGCAGCTGCAGAATATATCCTGCTGATACCTACTAGTTTTTAAAGATAAAAATACTGCCATGTGCTGTTCTTCTCCCAGGAAACTCTGCCTGTTTAGATCTTGCTGCCTCACCTGTGACCTGCCTGGGAGTGAGAATGCATTCAGTGCAACACATATGATACTAATTCCTGATAGTATAAAAGGCACACCTAGAATCTGTCCTCTCTGAGGGCTTTGAGATTGGCAGGGTTCTCTCAGCTCAGGAGAACTACCTGGATTGAATGAGCATCTTCAAGTATCATCTGCTGTTGCAGATGATGGTGGGAGCCCTTACTTAGTGAAACATGGCAGAAATGTTTTGCAGGTCCTTAAAAAAAAAACAACTTAAAGTACCTTGCCATAGCTAAAAGAAGGGGGGAGGGGAAGAGGGGAGAAGGGAGGGAGGAGAAAGCAGCAGTTATCAGCATACATGTCCTATAAATCTGAGGTTCTCAGTAGCCACAGCTGTCCTTTGCACTTTGTGAAATGCTTTTGGACTTGCTGGTTGTGTTGCCTTCATTACCAGCAATTCATTAGCCTCATAATTTATAGAATCACAGAGTTGTCAGGGCTAGAAGGGACCTCAAGGCTCAGCCAGTTCCACCCCCCCTGCCATGGGCAGGGACACCTCACACCACAGCAGGTTGCTCACAGCCACATCCAGCCTGGCTGCAAAAACCTCCAGGCATGAGGCTGCCACCACCTCCCTGGGCAACCTGTGCCAGTCTCTCACCACCTTCAGGGGGAGGAACTTCTTCCTAACATCCAGTCTGAATCATACCCTTTCTAGTTTTGCTCCATTTGGGGCTGTTTCCCTCAATCCTGTGCTTGAAACACTGCTGAGGATTTCTGCAGGAGCCATCCTGGTTCCATGAAAGCAATAAACTTACCTGGAAGGTCTTGCATGATTCCAGGGGATGAAAACCTATTCTTGTATGATTCATGGGGATGGAAAACTAATTCTAACCTCTCCCACCCATGAAAGATTAGTGAGAAGCTGATGGACGTGGCAAGTGTCATATCTGTTGTTTTTCCAAATCCATATAGAGGATATAGGGTAGAAAATACTCCACTGGAATGACTTTTCTAGTACTCAGGTAATATCCCCTTATATTTTGTATGGTGGCTCCCTGGACTTCAGAAACATTGCCTTTAGTTATGGGCTTGTGCTGACTGTATAGGCAGGTTGCCCCACAGTGCCATTTCTTCTGGCTTTTTATTTTGTGTCATCAATCAGATCACTAACAAGTCCAACATTTTCTCTCAGAACTGTTGTACTACTGCTGCTATAGCAAGCAGGACCTTCACAGAAAGATTCCACTTCCTAACTGAAGGCTCTAAATCTCTTGGTGAGTTGTGGTGTGGGCTCATTTACATCCACACAAAAAGGACACTCCGTTAAGTACCTGTGCAAATGACTGCTGTGCCTGATTTCACCCTGCTTTCGTCACACTGACAAAGTGTAGTTTATTAAATGTCTGTGGACATCAGCAGGAGTAGTACAAGTTTAATTGCTTTTTATTTTTACTTTATGTCAATACTTTATGTCAATTTGTGTCCAGTTCTGGGCCCCTCAGTTTAGGAAGGCCATCGAGACACTTGAAGGTGTCCAGAGAAGGGCAACAAGGCTGGGGAGAGGCCTTGAGCACAGCCCTGTGAGGAGAGGCTGAGGGAGCTGGGGTTGCTTAGCCTGGAGGAGAGGAGGCTCAGAGGAGACCTCATTGCTCTCTACAACTACCTGAAAGGTGCTTGTAGCCAGGAAGGGGTTGGTCTCTTCGCTCTAGCAACCAGCACCAGAACAAGGGGACACAGTCTCAAGCTGCACCAGGGGAAGTTTAGGCTGGAGGTGAGGAGAAAGTTCTTCACTGAGAGAGTCATTTGCCATTGGGATGTGCTGCCCAGGGAGGTGGTGGAGTCACCGTCCCTGGAGGTGTTCAAGAACATATTGCACATGGCACTTGGTGCCATGGTCTAGTCATGAGGTCTGTGGTGCCAGGTTGGACTCAATGATCTTTGAGGTCTCTTCCAACCCTGGCCATACTGTGATACTGTAATACTGTAATACAGTTTAGGTGAGGGCTTAGTATCATGCTATCACAGTACATCAGAGGTTGGAAGGGAACTCCAGAGTTCATCCAGTCCAACTCTCCTGCCAGAGCAGCATCCCCCAGGGCAGTCTGCACAGGAATGCATCCAGGTGGGGTTGGAAAGGCTCCAGAGAAGGAGACTCCACAATCTCTCTGGGCAGCCTGCTCCAGGCCTCTGCCACCCTCACTCTAAAGAAGTTTCTCCTGTTGAGCTGAAACCTTCTCTGTTCAAGTTTGTCTCCATTGTTCTTTAGCTTATTGCTATGCACCACCCGAAAGAGTTGGTCC
This sequence comes from Colaptes auratus, assembly GCA_015227895.2. NCBI lineage: Eukaryota > Metazoa > Chordata > Aves > Piciformes > Picidae > Colaptes > Colaptes auratus. Next base: position 44,123,169 of record CM037643.1, on the reverse strand, counting down.
CCTCCACTTGGCACTCAGATTAGCTTGTGCTTATTTTCTTGCCTAAACTTGATTTCAGCAGGGTTCAGAATTCTCTGCTTAACTTCAGGCATGTGAACAATCCCATCAAAGTAAAGCAACCAAATTCTGCTTCTTTGAACAGGTATCACACAAATACTATTTTTTTCTAACCTAAACAAATGTTGTGTTTATTGTTTCAAAGGGATGCTCTCTTAACAGTGGCTTCATTTATATCTCCATACAAATACTCTTCCAGACCTCCAGATGAGTAGAAAAGGCAAAGCACAGCCTTCCTACTCGAGTCCTCTGTCCATCTATACCATCAGGCTTTGTTCTCCAAGCCATTTTAATGTGCTTGTTTGTTGTGGTTTGGGTTTTTTCTTGGTTTGGCTTGGTCTGAATCCATTTATTTGTTTCCCGTGGTTAAGAGTGTGGAAACCAAACTGTACAGATTGTGTGTAGGGAAGATCAATGTTAGAAGAAGAAAATAAGCAGTCCAAGTCCTTCATCAGTACTGCATCTGATGTTGATAAGTGAGAGGATCCACAGTGCATAAAAATCTGTGTGAGAGAGGAATCAAGGTTTTGTAGCTGGGAAAAATCTAATGGAGGGGTAAAGGTTGACAGAGTGATAGAGCTTTTTGCCTTGCCAGAGTGGTGATGCATAGCCATTTTCTGTGAAATACACCAAAATAAGATTTCTAAAATACATCTGTTGTAACAGCAAGAAATGAGATAAAATTATCAGGTAAGAGCACAAAGCATAGATAAGGATACTTTGATGTTTTGATCAAGCAGTGTCTGAGTGAATTTGCACCTTTTCATTCCCAGGGAGTTATCTTTCTCTGAGGGATGTGTAAGCAGAACAGCACAACTCCATTGTAATACAGAAACAATCCAGAGCAAAAAGATAACCCCCAGACTGTATCCCTAAAGCCATGCCCTTTGTGTAGTCTTTCTAACTACCTGAAGTAGGCTTCTAAGGTCATATTCCCTGCAGCCATGGTAATGCCACCACGCTGGGTATCAGCATGCAAACCCTGAGGAGAGTCATGATGCAGGCCCTCCATTAAGAGCTGCCTTCGGGCTTCATTTTCCTTTCATAGTTTCATAGTTTCATAGTTTCAGTCAGGGTTGGAAGGGACCACAAGGATCATCTAGTTCCAACCCCCCTGCCATGGGCAGGGACACCCCACACTAGATCAGGCTGGCCAGAGCCTCATCCAGCCTGGGCTTAAACACCTCCAGGGACGGGGCCTCAACCACCTCCCTGGACAACCCATTCCAGGGCTTCACCACCCTCACGGTGAAGAACTTCCTCCTCACATCTAGCCTGAATCTCCCCACCTCCAGCTTCATTCCATTCCGTTTCCAGTGAAGGAGCATAGTTCTGGTGAGAAAACATTTGCACAAGCACCTGCATGAATCAATCTGGCCCGTGTAAACACAAACCAGCCTGGGGGACAAGTGAAATCAGGCCAAGCTGGAGGGTTTTGAGAAGTGTACCTGTTCCTTCAGAGGGCTGGCAGCCCCTTGTGAGCTTTAGACACTTGCTTTTTAAATGAATGTGTTCTGATTCATGTATTAAACCTGGGCACTGTGTTTGATCGCTTTCTCCTGGTGTACTTTGTGTACATTGCTGTTCAGGATGGTACTTTTTGTTTGCTTGTTTCTTTGTTCATTTGTTTTTGCATCTACTGACCACTATAGAAAGTGAAGGGCTAATAAGACTCTGATCGCTGCATTTATATGCTGCTAAAGATCCCTTGATGTTCAATAACAGCACACTGCAGGCCGGTTGTTATATACCACTGAAAGCAGCTTCTAAAATCAAATTGGCATTGAAAACTCTATTTAAACTTTAACTGGCAACACCATGCAGATGGCTTGCCTTAGAGGCTGTAAAGGAGTAACAAAGAAAAGGAGGGAAATAGTCACTGAAAGATGAACTATCAATAATGCCCTGCTGAAGAGTGTCCAAAAGGCTGCAGCCCTACACGAGGTAATGGGAAAGCTTTTTCACTGAACGTACTGTAGTTGTTTTGGTGACTTGGTAACTTACATTGCACAACACAGAGATGAGCATATTTTTCTAAGAGACAACACCACCTAAAAGGACAACTTGAAAACCAGCTTGCAGCAGAATTTCACAGAATTTCAGGGGCTGGAAGGGACCTCGAAGGCTCATCCAGTCCAACCCCACTGCCAGAGCAGGAGCACCTAGAGCAGACCACACAGGAACACAGCCAGGCGGGTTTGGAATCTCTCCAGTGGCAGAGACTCCACAACCCCCTCTGGGCAGCCTGCTCCAGGGCTCTGGCACCCCCACAGTGAAAATTTTCCCCCTCATATTTACCTGAAACTTCCTATGCCTCAACTTCCACCAGTGCCCCTCATCAGCAGAGCTCACCACAGATATTTGTCCCACAGGTATCTACTTGCAGTTATGTTCTGAAAAGAAAGCTGGAAAATGTATCTGAAAATGTCATTGGTGAGTTTACTACTTTCACCCTGCAAAGCCATGAGTTCTGACTGGACACTCAAATACTGCTCAATATTTAACATGCTCTAGGCACAAACCTAACCTTTGACTTTGAGTATCACACTATCCCACATCCTCTGATTTCTTTCTTTATCTAAGGTTGTGCAGCTTGTGTGCAGTAAGAACTCAGCTGTTTCAAATTCAATTGTTTCAAATCCAATCTTTGTGCACTGCCTGGGAAAACAAATGAAACTGAAAGCAGAGCCTGTGGATCCAGTGCTGTCTCTGAAGAGCAGCAAGCAGCACTGCCTTGCATTTTGAATCAGGTTGCTTGGGATATGATTTCTAAGAGTTACTTTGAAGGCTTCTTGAAGCAGCACTGTGGAGTTCTGTTGGTATTATTTAACAAGCATTTGTTAATGTTTCTAGTTGGTGGTTGGTTGGTTGCTTTGTTGTTTGGTTTTTACTTTTCCATTTGATGCAAAAATACCTTTTTCTAAATATTTATAGAGACTTTTAATTTTAACTTACTGCACAGATTCATATTCAGATATTTCTGTACTTGAAGTGGACAAAAAGGGCTCTTTTTCTTCCTTTTCTGCCAAAAGAGTATTGGTCAATAAATATCCCATGGTATCCCATCACGATCCTGTGGGTTTGGTTTTTTAACTCTTTGAAATGCTTTGCATTTCCTTCACTTTTCCTCATACTTTTGTAGGTGAAATACATGCTGCACCTTAACAAACACAGAATAGAATAGAATAGAATAGAATAGAATAGAATAGAATAGAATAGAATAGAATAGAATAGACCAGGTAGGAAGAGACCTTCGAGATCATCACGTCCAACCTATCAACCAACCCAACCCACCCAAACAACTAACCCATGGCACCAAGCACCCCATCAAGTCTCCTCCTGAACACCTCCAATGAAGGTGACTCCACCACCTCCCTGGGCAGCCCATTCCAATGGGCAATCACTCTCTCTGTGTAGAACTTCTTCCTAACCTCCAGCCTAAACCTCCCCTGGCACAGCCTGAGACTGTGTCCTCTTGTTCTGGTGCTGGCTGCCTGGGAGAAGAGACCAAGCTCTGCCTGGCTACAACCTCTCTTCAGGTAGTTGTAGAGAGCAATAAGGTCACCCCTGAGTATCCTCCTCTCCAGGCTAAGCAACCCCAGCTCCCTCAGCCTCTCCTCACAGGGCTGTGTTCCCAAGCCCTCACCAACTTCGTTGCCCTTCTCTGGACACCTTCCAGCAAGTCAACCTCCTTCCTAAACTGAGGGGCCCAGAACTGGACACAGGACTCAAGCTGTGGCCTAACCAGTGCAGTGTACAGGGGCAGAATGACCTCCCTGCTCCTGCTGGCCACACTCTTCCTGATGCAGGCCAGGATGCTATTGGCTCTCTTGGCTGCCTGGGCACACTGCAGGCTCATGTTCAGCCTACCATCAACCAGTACCCCCAGGTCCCTCTCTGCCTGGCTGCTCTCAGCCACTCTGACCCCAGCCTGTAGCACTGCCTGGGGTTGCTGTGGCCAATGTGCAGCACCTGGCACTTGGATGTGTTCAATCTCCTGCCCTTGGACTCTGCCCTTCTGTCCAGCCTGTCGAGGTCCCTCTGCAGAGCCTCTCTGCCCTCCAGCAGATCAACTCCTGCCCCCAGCTTGCTGTCATCTGCAAATTTACTGATGATGGACTCAATGCCCTCATCCAGATCATCAATAAAGATGTTGAAGAGCATGGGGCCCAGCACTGATCCCTGGGGCACACCACTAGTGACTGGATACTTTCAATGCTGGTAGCAATGTCACAATCAAAAGACTTATTTGCTTCCCTAGGTTCTTTAGTCACTTTGTGAGATCTGCAGGTTGAAGGCATTTGATACCATCCTATTAATTAATTGTAAACATCTCTGCAGAACCTTTTACATAGTCAGAAGGGTGTATGCAAACATTCTGCTGTGAAAAAGGAAAGAAAACTGCTTCTCTTGGTTTCATATTTTGAAACCAACCATGTGTATGGAGGAGCTGGAAGGTGTCCAGAGAAGGGCCACGAGGATGGGCAGAGGGCTGGATCTGCTCTGCTCTGGAGACAGACTGAGGGAGTTGGGGTTGTTCAGTCTGGAGAAGAGAAGGCTCTGAGGAGACCTTCTTGTGCCTTCCTGTATCTGAAGGGGGTTCCAAGAAAGCTGGGGAGCGACTTTTGAGGGTGTCAGGGAGTGATAGGAGTGATAATTTTGCACCCCAAATAGTTCTCAGTTTCCTAATCTACTTCCCACTTGTTTTAGTGTAGAAATGGCAATTTGGCAGAATGTCTTTATTATTCAGTTTCCTATTCTGCTATATTCTTTCATTTTTATTATGCCTATCTTTGTGTAACACCCATCACAGTGTTTCAAGCACTTTGCTTTATTTTCCTTTTAGCATATCTAAAAGAGTGTCTTAACCTTCAAAGGCCAAAATCACAGAATCACAGAAAGTTAGATCTTGGAAGGGCCCTCCAGATGTCATCCAGTCCAACCCCCCTGCCAGAGCAGCATCACCCAGGGCAGGCCACACAGGAAGGTATCCAGGTGGGGTTGGAAAGTCTCCAGAGAAGGAGACTCCACAACCTCTCTGGGCAGCCTGCTCCAGGGCTCTGTCACCCTCACTCTAAAGAAGTTTCTCCTCCTGTTGAGCTGAAACCTTCTCTGGTCAAGTTTGTCTCCATTGTTCCTTGGCTTATTCCTGTACACCACTGAGAAGAGCTTGGCCCCCACCACTTGACCCCCAGCCCTCAGCTATTGATAGACATTGATCAGATCCCCTCTCAGCCTTCTCTTCTCCAGACTAAACTCTGGGACTCTCAGTCTCTCTTCAGAGGGGAGATGCTCAAGTCCCCAGCATCCCTTGAGAATCATCCTATTGGACTCTCTCCAGCAGGTCTCTGCCTCTCTTGAACTGGGGAGCCCAGAACTGGACACAGGATTGCAGCTGTGGTCTGAGCAGGGCAGAGCAGAGGGGGAGCAGAACCTCCCTAGCCCTGCTGGCCACACTTTTCTTGCTGCACCCCAGGATCCCATTGGCTCTCTTGGCCACCAGGGCACATTGCTGACCCACACAGAACCTGCTGTCCACCAGCAGTCCAAGGCCTTTCTCCATGGAGCTGCTTTCCAGCAGCTTTGAATATAGAAGAAATAAATGAGCTATCACATTTTCAAGGGTATAAAATATTTGTCATCACTAGAAGTGCTCTGTTAATAAGAGAGTTATGAAGACCAAAGTGATTTCTGCTCCTGCTGTAACTGTGAGTCTAGTGGTCAGCTTAATCCTGAATGCAAACAATTCCTGTGTGCTGCTTTCTTGGTCTAGCAGGGTTATTTGTTGCTTTTTTTCCTTTCACATCACCATCAACACACTGTTTTCAGCCCCAGCTTTGAAAGCCTCAGCTTCCACTGCAGTTCTCATCCAAAAATGCTGTAGCTCATTCCCCAGCACTTACATGCCTGCTGCTGTCAGTAATACTGTTAAAAATGTATATCCTGCTCTAACCTCTTTCTTGCTGCTGCACTACACTGTTCAATATCTTCTCCCTTTCAGTATTGCTAAAAGTAATTCTTTCCAAGGTTTGGGTGCTCTGTGGGAACATGAAGCTCATTCTGTAATTTGACTTTATAGAGATATCTTCCAAGGAGAAATAAACCCAAAATACATTATTATTACTCTATCAATAGAAGACTATCTGACAGTGTTGTACAAGGTGATACCTATGAAGAACAGATATTTTCCCTGTGAATTTAAATTACCATATTATCAGCCTTCTCCTCAGTGAAGCTAAAGGAATGCCACATTAGATGCAAGTGGAAGGAGGAGAAAGTGTCTTTGAAATTTGTGCAGTTTATGCAAAGTGTTTGGAAGCTAAAGAAAATTTTCCCTTGTGGCTGTGGCAGGTACAAACCGTCTCCCACTGCCTCAAGCTCAGGGTCCTAACAGACCTCGAGCAAGGGACTGTGGCTTGCTAGAATGACAGAAACATTCAGATTGGAACAGACCCTCAGGATCACCAATTCCAGCCCAGAACCCTACTCTGCAAGGCTCACCCCTAAACCATAGCCCCAAGCACCACAGCCAAACCACCTTGAAACACATCCAGGCCTGGGGACTCCACCACCTCCCTGGGCAGCACATTCCAATGCCTGGAACACTCTTGATAGGAAAAAGTTCTTCCTAATGCCCAGTGGCAGCTTGAGGCCATTCCCTCTTGTTCTATCACCTGTGAGAGGAGACCAGCAGCAGCCTCTCCATAAGGTCCTTTCAGGCAGTTGTAGACAGCAATGAGGTCTCCCCTCAGCCTCCTTGTTTCCAAACTAACCATCCCCAGCTCCTTCAGTTGCTCTTCATCAGATTTATTCTCCAGGCCTGTCACCAGGAGCTGATAAAGATCAGCTTGATGCTTCTGGCCATTCTGCCTTGGGGTTCCGTTGTTTGCTTTGGAGAACCTGGTCTCTGAACCAGCGAAGCAATTGACCACAGACAAAGGGGCAGGGCTATAGAGGGGTCTGGGCTTCAGAGAGGAGCTCTCTGACTCTAGCTCCACAGAAGCAGCCTTTGCAGCTCAGAACTTCTGCCCTTTGGAACAGAACTTAAGGAATCTCTTGCACCCACCCCCTACCTTGGTGAGTAGAATATATATAACCTAGACACCTAGGAGAGATTTTCCTTTCCTGAGTGAGTTGTGTTCCTCTCTCCAAATAGTTTAATTGGTTGTGCAGTGGTATAGTCCCAACTGGTATCCCCACCTGCAATTCCACTGTGTTGGGAGGACTGCAGATTGAATCGCAATAAACCACTGGCTGTTAGCTGTCACAGAATCATAGAATCAGCCAGGTGGGAAAAGACCTTTGAGATCATCAAGCCCAATCTAGCACCCAGCACCATCTAATCAACTAAACCACGGCACCAAGTAGAAGTAGAAGAAGATGCAGAAGCAGAAGCAGAAGCAGAATAGACCGGGTTGGAAAATACCTTTGAGATCAAGTCCAACCTATCACCCAACACCATCTAATCAAGTAAACCATGGGACCAAGTGCCACGTCCAATCCCCTCTTGAACACCTCCAGGGATGGTGACTCCACCACCTCCTGGGCAGAACATTCCAATGGCCAATTCTCTTTCTGGGATGAACTTTCTCCTCACCTCCAGCCCAAACCACCCCTGGCACAGCTTGAGACTGTGTCCTCTCCTTCTGTCACTGTGTCCTGGGTGAAGAGACCAACCCCCACCTGGCTACAACCTCCCTTCAGGGAGTTGTAGAGAGCAGGAAGCTCTCCCCTGAGCCTCCTCTTCTCCAGGCTAAGCAATCCCAACTCCCTCAGCCTCTCCTCAAAGGGCTGTGCTCCAGACCCCTCCCCAGCCTTGTTGCCCTTCTCTGGACACCTTCCAGCATCTCAACACCTTTCCTATATTGAGGGGCCCAGAACTGGACACAGGACTCAAGCTGTGGCCTAACCAGTGCTGAGCACAGGGGCAGAATGACCTCCCTGCTCCTGCTGGCCACACTCTTCCTGATGCAGGCCAGGATGCCATTGGCCCTCTTGGCTGCCTGGGCACACTGCTGGCTCATGTTCAGCCTACCATCAACCAGCACCCCCAGGTCCCTCTCTGCCTGGCTGCTCTCCAGCCACTCTGACCCCAGCCTGTAGCACTGCCTGGGGTTGCTGTGGCCAGTGTGTAGAACCTGGCACTTGGATGTGTTCAATCTCCTGCCCTTGGACTCTGCCCATCTGTCCACCCTGTCCATGTTCCTCTGCAGAGCTTTCCTACCCTCTACCAGATCAACTCCTGCCCCCAGCCTGGTGTCATCCTCAAATTTCCTGATGATGGACTCAATGCCCTCATCCAGATCATCAATAAAGATATTGAACAGGATGGGGCCCAGCACTGATCCCTAGGGGACACCACTAGTGCCTGGCTGCCAGCTGGCTGTGGCACCATTCACCACCACTCTCTGGTGACCCTTAGCTGTGACAGATATTAAAGCCTTCAGAAAATGTGAATATTTGCCGTGTGGATCCGAAGTAGCTAGAAAGCTAAAGATGTCTGAACACAGATGTATGGCCATGGGGGAAGGAATAAATTAACAAATATCCTCCTCTGGAGGGTATCTCATTCTCTGGGGACATTCAAGACCCCTCTGGATGTGTTCCTGTGTGATCTGTGCTGGATTCTATGCTCCTGCTCTGGCAGAGAGGGGTTGGACTTGATCTTCAGAGGTCCCTTCCAATGTCTAACATCCTGTGAGCCTGTGAGCCTTTTCTCCCCTGAGTCCTGCATTGCCACGATTAGGGGTGATTCTGTCAATTGGTTGAGTTGGAAAGGTCACAGGCAGGAGCATAGAATCCAGCACAGGTCACACAGGAACACATCCAGATGGGGCTGGAAAGGCTCCAGAGAAGGAGGCTCCACAACCTCTCTGGGCAGCCTGCTCCAGGGCTCTGGGACCCTCACAGTGCTGAAGTTTCTCCTCATGTTGAGGTGGAGCCTCCTGTGCTGCAGTTTCCATCCATTGCTCCTTGTCCTGTCACAGGGTGCAACTGAGCAGAGGCTGTCCCCTCCCTCTTGACCCTGATGATTGCTCAAGAACTGTAATATTTGAACCTGTCTGTCAGTCTGAGAAAGACAGGGCTCGCAGAGAAGCCATTTGTTTCTCTCCTGAGTAGATGGAGAAAGTTCTGCATACAGTTCGCATATGTAACAGACCCACAACGTGGTGCCAATGATGCCTTAAAAAAGTAAGCTGTGAGTTTGAAATAACAAAGAAAACCAACCTCAAACCCTCCTTAAACTGTGTAAGTCTTTCTAAGGTGTCTCTTGATTGCTTAGAGTCAGAGTAATCAGTTTGTAAGTGTGACCGGTTGAGGCTGTGCCTTTAAGAAAGAGACAGTTGCTGAGCACTCTGGCTGAACGTTTTTGATATTTGAACAAAAACAGATAGTCTAAACTAATTTCATTGGTAGGTTTAAGTTCTGTCAGTTCTGTCTGGGTTCTGGCTGAGTTCAGTCTGTGCTTCTCTGTCCTGTGGGCTGATGGCTTCTCTCTCTCTGAAGCAGCAGCTCTGCCGGACAGGAGTGACCTTGGTTAGCCAAGCTAACCAGATAAGAAAACTAATTCTTGCACACGCTTTGAGCTAACAGAATTTTTCTCCTTAATTGCCTTTCTCTCTCTCTCTAACCCTTTTTGGGAAAAAGGGGAGGTAGGGAGGGAGAGAGGGGGGTTCAGGGAACCCCCCCCTTCCGGCTGGAGGGAAAAGGCTTTTCTGCATTGTGTTCATGCTGGTGTTTTCTGTGTCTATTGTAAATATTGTATATCTGTGTGCATATTCATTGCATCCCATTTCTGCCTGTAAATAGAGCTTTCATCTGCTTCTCCGGCTGAGCTAGCTGTGGTTTCTTTCTTTGTGTGTGTGTGGAGGGAACTTTCTCACCCCACCACAGTAAGGCAACCTGGATGAGCCTCTTAATGCTTCATCTCCTGAGGAAGGGGTCACAGATACCTACAGAGGAAGGGCAGCGGTACCCTGCGGCACAGAGCTGCTGGCACAGAGTTGCTGAGTCATCACTCCTTGTTACAGCTCTGAGTCAACATTCCCACTAGCAGTGTTATTGGATGGTGTAAACAGACTGGGGCTAAGCAGCCACTTCAGAGGAGCAGAAGCCTTCAGCAGACCCTGGATGAGATGCCCTGCGGGCTCCCATTACAGTCACCTCTCAGCAGCTCCTTTACTCTGTTCTAAATGCATGTTGAAGAACTGGCAGCTGCATACAGTCATGGAATGCATTGGGTTGGAAAGAACCTTTAATGGTCAGATAGTTCAACCCCTCTGCAGTAGGCAGGGACTTCTTTAACTCTATCAGGTTGCTCAGAACCCCATCAAGCCTGACCTTGAATGTCTCCAGGGATGTGGCCTCTACCACCTCACTGGACAACCTGTTCCGTGTTGTGCCACCCTTTTAGTAAAGAACTTATTTCTAATGTCCAGTATAAATGTACCCTGCTCTAGTTTAAACCATTGCCCCCCATCCTGCAGCTACATAGCCTTGTAAACAGCTCCTCCCCAGCTTTCTTGTTTTGGTCCTTCAGGTGTTGAAAAGCCACTGTTAGGTCTCTTCTCCAGGCTAAACACCCCCAGCTCCCTCAGCCTGGCCTCATAGCAGAGGTGCTCCAACCCCCTGATCATTTTTGTGTCCTCTTCTGGACACTCTCCATCAGGTTCACATCCTACTTGTGCTTAGGACCCCAGAGCTAGATACAGGTGAGGTCTCAGCAGAGCAGAGTGGCAGAATCACCTCTGTGGGTCTGCTGGCCATGCTGCCTTTGGTGCAGCCCAGGATGTGATTGGCCTTCTGAGCTGCGAGTCAACATCTTTGGCTCACATCCAGCTTTTCATCCACCAGTACACTCAAGTCCTTTTCTGCAGGGCTGCCCTCAATCTCACCCTCTCCCAGCCTGTATTGATACTGAGGATTTTCCTGTCTCAGGTGCTGCACCCTGAACTTGGCTGTGTTGAACCTCATGAGGTCCTTTTGCATGCCATCTGTGCTGTATTCAGTCTGGCTGCACAGTGGTGCTGCTTTGGGTTACTAATACCAAGAAAAAAGGGCAATCCTTCAGAACAAGTGCCTGGCAACCATCCACGTGAGGCCTGAAGATACCTTGGGCTCTCTGGACTGGCATTTACCTTTTAACTAAAGGAAGTCTTTGATGAATTAGTAGCACCCAAGTGGATTTTATGTTTGTAGGGTTGTGGCAATTAGCCTTCTAGTATTCTGTGCCTGCATTTTGAGGAAAGATCCTTGCAGTTCTGGACACTCTAGAGCCCTTTCTTCAGTGTGATGGTAGATTCAGGAATTGAACACCTTGTAGTATGCAGAGGACTGAATAACACAGTGAAGACTCTGTTGTTATTAATTGAAATACAAACTTGTTGAAGGAACTTCTCCCTTTATAGAATTTGACTCAGGAAAAAATCCTAAGCCCACCTGGTCTAACACCCTGCAACAATATTCTTTGCAATAGATTACAATGACCTTTTTTCAATATCTTTATTGATGATCTGGATGAGGGCATTGAGTCCATCATCAGGAAATTTGCAGATGACACCAAGCTGGGGGCAGGAGTTGATCTGGTAGAGGGTAGGAGAGCTCTGCAGAGGGACCTGGACAGGCTGGACAGATGGGCAGAGTCCAAGGCAGGAGTTGAACCCATCCAAGTGCCAGGGGCTGCACTTGGCCACAGCAACCCCAGGCAGTGCTACAGGCTGGGGTCAGAGTGGCTGGAGAGCAGCCAGGCAGAGAGGGACCTGGGGGTGCTGGTCGATGGAAGGCTGAACATGAGCCTGCAGTGTGCCCAGGCAGCCAAGAGGGCCAATGGCATCCTGGGCTGCATCAGGAAGAGTGTGGCCAGCAGGAGCAGGGAGGTCATTCTGCCCCTGTGCTCAGCACTGGTTAGGCCACACCTTGAGTCTTGTGTCCAGTTCTGGGCTCCTCAGTATAAGAAAGATGTTGAGCTGCTGGAAGGTGTCCAGAGAAGGGCAACAAAGCTGGGGAGGGGTCTGGAGCACAGCCCTGTGAGGAGAGGCTGAGGGAGCTGGGGTTGCTTAGCCTGGAGAAGAGGAGGCTCAGGGGAGACCTTCTTGCTCTCTACAACTCCCTGAAGGGAGGTTGTAGCCAGGTGGGGGTTGGTCTCTTCTCCCAGGCAGCCAGCCCCAGAACAAGAGGACACAGTCCCAAGCTGTGCCAGGGCAGGTTTAGGCTGGATGTTAGGAAGAAGTTCTTCCCAGAGAGATTGGCCCTTGGGCTGTGCTGCCCAGGGAGGTGGTGGAGTCACCATCACTGGAGGTGTTTAGGAAGAGACTTGTTGCCATGGTTTACTTGATTAGATGGTGTTGGTGATAGGTTGTACTTGATGGTCTCTGAGGTGTTTTCCAACCTGGTTAATTCTATTCTATTCTATTCTATTCTATTCTATTCTATTCCATTCTATTCTATTCTATTCTATTCTATTCTATTCTATTCTATTCTATTCTATTCTATTCTGCTTAAAAACATGTCCATCTTCTGCTGAACTAAAGAGAAAAAATAACCCAAACAGCCCTTGATTTCAGTCAGTTAACATAAGTTATCTGCTTGCTAAATGAAAGACATGCTCACAATGGAACACTTGTGGTCAGATTCACCACATATTTGGGCTTATTTTTGATTAAGAAAAAAAACCTCTGGTGTTAAGATGTTGTAAATGCTACTGTGGTGTTTTTGTTCATCTCTTTCATCATCATCTTTCCCAATTTTGTTCCAGATTTTAGACCTGGCCAGAAAATGAGCTGAATCATCTGAGTCAAATAGCACAGCCAGCAGGGCCAGGGAGGTGATTCTCCCCCTCTGCTCAACTCTGCTGAGACCACAGCTGGAGCTCTGTGCCCAGTTCTGGAGCCTCTGTGCCAGGAAGGATCTGGAGGTGCTGGAAGGTGTCCAGAGCAGGGCCACGAGGATGAGCAGAGGGCTGGAGCTGCTCTGCTGTGAGGACAGACTGAGGGATTTGGGACTGTCTGGAGAAGAGAAGGCTCTGAGGAGAACATATTGTGGCCTTCCAGATCTGAAGGGGGCTACAAGAAAGCTGGGGAGGGACTTTTGAGGGTGTCAGGGAGTGTAGGAGTGGGGGGAATGGAGTAAAACTAGAAATGGGTAGATTCAGATTGGGTGTTAGGAAGAAGTTGTTCCCCATGAAGGTGGTGAGAGCCTGGCACAGGTTGCCCAGGGAGGTGGTGGCAGCCTCATGCCTGGAGGTGTTTGCAGCCAGGCTGGATGTGGCTGTGAGCAACCTGCTGTAGTGTGAGGTGTCCCTGCCCATGGCAGGGGGCTTGGAGCTGGCTGATCCTTGAGGTCCCTTCCATCCCTAACAATTCTATGAGTCTATGATTCTGTGTAATAAGTTACTGCAGGGGGTTGGGAGGAAGCCTCAAAGATCATTTTTAAGGACAAATTGATCAAAACTCCTTAAGCTGGTACAGCCTGAGGGGAACTGTACTCTCACCTCCATAAGCTGCTGCAGATTATTAAGGAGAGCCAGAGTTTTACCTCCTGACCATCAAGAGGTATTTCTCTTTAGGTGTAACCCAGGCAAAGGGCTGTCACCATTACAAGCTATGCTTAAATTATGAATAAGAATTAGATCTTTCCAGAGAATTCAGTTAAGGGGCTGGACACATTTTTCTAAGAGGGTAAGCAAAGTAAATAGTGATAAAATAATTTAATTTCTTTGGCTCTGTAGTTTTCTGTATATCTGAAGGCACAAATAGTTCTTTCTCATTCCTTCCTGCAGCTTTTCTTGCTTGTTTGGCTGCTTTATCTCCCTTCTGACCTTTTGCTGGCTGAACTGACTTTTAGTGTGTCCGTGAGGTACATGGAGGGGGAAAGTTGGGGGCAGAGAGGGGCAAAGCATTCTTTCTCTGCGTTGCCCTGGAGAGGTCGTGAATCTGCCCAGGGGGATGCTTCTGATTCTTGAGCTGTAAATAGATGCAAATATATCTTGGACACGTCTTACCACCTTATACAATTTCATATTTAGTCCATTTTGTAAATATAACTTCGTTTTGCTTCCAAACTTTCTGAGCTAGTCTGGTGATTTATTATAGAAGGGAAGGGAAGGTTTGGGAAGGTTTGGGAAGGGAAGAGAAGAGGTTCGGAGAGGTTCGGTTCAGAGAGGAGAGGTTCGGTTCGGAGAGGTTCGGTTCGGAGAGGTTCGGAGAGGAGAGGTTCGGAGAGGAGAGGAGAGGAGAGGAGAGGAGAGGGGAATGGAATGGAATAGAATAGACCAGGTTGGAAGAGGCCTTCAAGATCATTGTGAAGCTGTGATTGATGGCGGGGCTGAGGGGGGCAAATCTAACCCTACAGCAAGGGGGCTGTGGTGGTGGTTGATTGTGTTTTTATTTCCTGGGCCAGGTCTCCTATGAAGGATTGGGATATGCTGCTTATCATAATCCAGAGGAACTCCCACACTGCTTCTGAAGGCTTGCATGAAGAAAAACGTTTCTCCCTTGTATCCATCTTTCCTTGTCAGGGCTGTCTTGTCATCTCAGAGTAGGAATGCCTGTGTCTTTGTGGGTCTGCTTAGGCTCAGTGCATGAGGAAGAAAATAAAACTATTATAAAGCAAAACATGGCTGTGAGAAGCAGCCTCTGCAAGCCCAAGGTGAACTTCACAAGTTTCTCTTGAGAAATAAGCATGGTGAGGAAAAAAATGCTCCCAATGCTTTCCAAAACTCCTATCCAAATGCAAATGTGAATCAACTTCCTACAACATTTTAATGTTACAAAAATCAAGACTCATCTCCTTATTCTGCCATGTTTGGAAGATGAACTTAATTAACTTGATTAAATTCTCCTAAGCAACACTTAACCCCCATAGGGCTAATCATAGAATCATAGAATCAATAAGGTTGGAAAAGACCTCAAAGATCATCAAGTCCAACCTGTCACCCAACACCTCATGACCAACTAAACCATGGCTCCAAGTGCCACATCCAGTCCCCTCTTGAACACCTCCAGGGCTGGTTGACTCCACCACCTCCCTGGGCAACACATCCCAATGGCCAATTACTCTTTCTGGGAAGAACTTTCTCCTCACCTCTAGCCTAAACCTCCCCTGGCACAGCTTGAGACTGTGTCCTCTTGTTCTGGTGCTGATTGCCTGGGAGAAGTGATCAACCCCCACCTGGCTAAAACCTCCCTTCAGGAAGTTGTAGAGAGCAATGAGGTCACCCCTGAGCCTCCTCTTCTCCAGGCTAAGCAACCCCAGCTCCCTCAGCCTCTCCTCACAGGGCTGTGCTCCAGACCCCTCCCCAGCCTCGTTGCCCTTCTCTGCACACATTCAAGAGTCTTAATGTCCTTCTTAAATTGAGGGGCCCAGAATGTTCCAGTTAAGATGAAATAGAGGGACCTGAAATCAGTTACCTGAATACTACCAGCACTAAGTGTGGGCTACTGGAAAAGTTCTAACTTTTAAACTAAGCAGAGAAAAAAGAACAAACCAAAGCAATGCTCTGCCTGCCTGCTTCTCTGCTTGCAAACTGGAAACCATTGCAGCTGGGTTTGGTGCTGCTGGGGGGTGTGTGTGGTGGTTTGGTTGGTTGTTGTTTGTTTGTTGCCAGCCTGAGACAAGTTGACTGTTGGTCAGTATGGGTGGGGAGTGCTCAGCTTGAAAGCTGGTGACTGTTGGCATTTTGTGGTTGAAAAGAAAGGTATAACCCCTGCACAGGCAGCTTCATGCTTGCATGATGATGTGTACCCCCCGATTTAGCATGATGTCTCTGGCCCTAATCACTATTTCTGTCACAACAGTCACTTTGATTAGCTGAAAACAGTTCTTGCTGGAGGAGGAAGAAACTTCCTACTTGTACAGTCTGACATCCTACAGCCAACAGAATCCTAGGACTATGTAGAAATCCTTTTCTTTGGGAGGTCCTGAAACTGTATTCAGCAATGTGCTCTTGTGGCCAAGAAGGCCAATGCCATTCTGGGGTAAATTAGAAGGGCTGTGGTTAGTAGTCAAGAGAGGTTCTCCTCCCCCTCTGCTCTGCCCTGCTGAGGCTGCAGCTGGAATATTGTGTCCAGTTCTGGGCCTCTCAGTTCAAGAAGGACCTCAGTAAACTGCTTCAGAGTCCAGCACAGGGCCACAAAAATGATTTAGTAGAACATCTTCCTTATGAGGAAAGCCTGAGGGAGCTGAGGGCTCTGTAGCTTGGAGAGGAGGAGCCTGAGGGTGACCTCATTGCTGTTGCTGAAGCTGTGCAGGGTGAGTACCCAGAGGCTGGAGCCAGGCTCTGCTGGGGGATGCCCAATGCCAGCACAAGGGGCAGTGGTGGAAGCTGAGGCAGAGGAAGTGCCATGGAAACAGGGGGAAGACATTTTCTCTGTGAGGGTGACAGAGCCCTGGAGCAGGCTGCCCAGGGGGATTGTGGAGTCTTCCTGTCTGGAGGTATTCCAAACCCACCTGGATGTGTTCCTGTGTGATCTGCCCTGGGTGCTCCTGCTCTGGCAGGGGGGTTGGACTGGATGAGCATTCCAGGTCCCTTCCAGCCCCTAACACTCTGTGATTCTGTGAACAGAAACTTCAGTGAGGGTCAAGGAATACTGCTGGTGAATGCAATTACAGAAATGAAGCTGAGATGGCACTTGAAACGTGCTGCCTTCTCCCAGAGGAGTGCAACAAAACATCAGTGTTTTTGGGAAATGGGATTGACATCTAAAGGCAGAGCTGGGCTTCTGATTTCCAAACGTTGCAGTCTGGAGCAACTCTTGATCCTGCTTGATTCTGTCAGGTTCAATCTTTGATGGTGAAGAACTTTTCAAAGCATGTGCCTAATGGAAATAATGGTGATTATGTAAGATGAAAAACACGAAGGGAAAAAATAGAGTTGTACTTGCCCCTGCCTCTTACTCTTTGTTGTTTGCATTTGCAAGGATGCTGCTTGCCAATAATCTATCTGACAGTCACCTTTTGAAGGTTATTGCTTCCCAGATGGCAGAAAGCCCAAACAGGAAGGAGAAATACACATTTCCCTCTTAAATTTCAAGGACATCTGCTGAATTTCTAGCTTGAGAGTAGGAAATTTGAGAAAAGCAGTTGGATGGGCACAAGGGCAAAGTTCCAGGCATCAATATAGCAGGCAAGGCTCCTAGCAACCATGCCAGAGACTTTAAGATGCTGAGAAGATACCTGATCTTTGAAGGCTGAGCCTTCACTAACCCATCAGTAGTGCTGGCAGGGCTTTCTTTTGGTGTCAGCTGCATATTCTACTTCTACTTTCATCTCTCTAGATATTGACAAACCCCATTAAAAATGCTCTGTGCTGGTCCATATATGTGATTATAGTGACATTGTGCCAGCCTGCACTGCAAGTCAAGGAGCAGCAGCTTTTCTCCAGACTATCAACCCCCCTGAAACCTGTTCTGTGTGACTTTGCAGCATAGGACCACTTTACCTCTTCCATACTGACAGTCTTGAGCTAGGACAGTGTCTGTTACAGTATCACAGTAACACCAAGGTTGGAAGAGACCTCAAGATCATCGAGTCCAACCTGTCACCACAGACCTCATGACTAGACCATGGCACCAAGTGCCACATCCAATCCCCTCTTGAACACCTCCAGGGATGGGGACTCCACCACCTCCCCAGGCAGCACATCCCAATGGCGAATGACTCTCTCAGTGAAGAACTTTCTCCTCACCTCCAGCCTAAACCTCCCCTGGCACAGCTTGAGACTGTGTCCTCTTGTTCTGGTGCTGGTTGCTAGAGAGAAGAGGTCAACCCCTTCCTGGCTACAACCACCTTTCAGGGAGTTGTA
Source organism: Colaptes auratus (assembly GCA_015227895.2). NCBI lineage: Eukaryota > Metazoa > Chordata > Aves > Piciformes > Picidae > Colaptes > Colaptes auratus. The sequence continues at coordinate 44,105,312 of CM037643.1, read as the reverse complement.
GAGAGCAATGAGGTCTCCCCTGAGCCTCCTCTTCTCCAGGCTAAGCAACCCCAGCTCCCTCAGCCTCTCCTCACAGGGCTGTGCTCAAGGCCTCTCCCCAGCCTTGTTGCCCTTCTCTGGACACCTCCAAGTGTCTCCATGTCCTTCCTAAACTGAGGGGCCCAGAACTGGACACAGGACTCAAGGTGTGGCCTAACCAGTGCAGAGTCCAGGGGCACAATGACCTCCCTGCTCCTGCTGGCCACACCATTACTAATGCAGGCCTAAACCTGCCCTGGCGCAGCCTGAGACTGTGTCAGTGCCTTACGGTTTGGCTACTGAGAGGATGTGTGTGGTAGTTTCAGGCTGTGCCTAGAAAATTTTCCACAGATCTTGAACAGAAAGTGATTGAATGTAAATAAATCATTCCTGGATGTGAAAAGGGAAATAATGATAAAGCCCAAATGACCCCATTGGACAGGTATCTTCCATAGAACTTACTTTGGTAAACTAACTTTCTCCCTTTGCCTTCCCTGCGCTCTGGCTGGGGCTTCTGCTGGCTTTGCTGACCTTGGCTGCATTGCTTTGTTCTGGCTAAGCACTAACAAACAACTCTCTGCTCTTTTCTCTCCTCTGTCCTGTACAGGAAGGTAGGGAGCAGGGGATGGGAAGCTATTATTAGCCCCCTGGTTGGTGCAGGGGGGGTTCTTGTGCTGTTTATAAATTGTAAACACCTGTAAACATTGTCTCTTTTGTACAGATTCATTGCATCTCATTGCAGATTGCAGTTTTGCTTGCAAATACAGCTTCACTTGCTTCCCACTGAGCTGGTCTGGCAATTTTATATTGGGAGGGGGGGGGTATGGATAATTTTCAACCTACCACAATGTGTCAGCAATAAGATAAGCTCAATCCAGGCTAATCTCTCAAGCACTTGCAGGGGCAAGCTTTTTGCACTTGATGCTGTCCCTGAACCATTGTTTGATTGCAAACTAGTTCACAGGAAGTTTTTACAATCACAGAATCACCAAGGTTGGAAGAGACCTCAAAGATCATCGAGTCCAACCTGGCACCACAGACCTCATGACTAGACCATGGCACCAAATGCCACATCCAATCCCCTCTTGAACACCTCCAGGGACGGTGACTCCACCACCTCCCTGGGCAGCACACCCCAATGGCGAACGACTCAGTGAAGAACTTTCTCCTCACCTCCAGCCTAAACATCCCCTGGCACAGCTTGAGACTGTGTCCTCTTGTTCTGGTGCTGGTTGCCTGGGAGAAGACACCAACCCCCTCCTGGCTACAACCTCCCTTCAGGTAGTCCATCACAACCCATATAATGTCTGAAACCTGGATAATGCCAGTGACAGCAGGATCAGTATCTGTTTCAGCTCCTCATGGGTTTAGGCTATTCCAAGCTGTAGGTGAGGGGGTTTGACTTTATTCTTGTGAAACATAATTTTTTCTGGTCATGAGTTAAGTCAAATCTAGCTCTGCTCAGCTTAATGGAGTTTGTTTCTGATTTGAATGACCAAAACTATGAAAGACACTTTTAGTACTTTAACTAGCATCAACTACAGTTGCAAGTACCTAAATATGTAGTAGTGAAGTGAGATCTAAGGGATTGTATGATACCTGTTGGAGAGCAGTGAAGGGGAAAAGGACCTGGGAGTCCTAGTAGATGGGAGATTGACCATGAGCCAGCAATGTGCCCCTTGGGACAAGAAGGCCAATGGCATCCTGGGGTGGATTAGAAGGGCTGTGGTGAGTAGGGAGAGAGAGATTCTCCTCCCCCTCTGCTCTGCCCTGGTGAGGCTGCAGCTGGAATATTGTGTCCAGTTCAGGAAGGACATCAGGAAATTGCTTCAGAGTCCAGCACACAGGGCCACAAAAATTATGAAGGGAGTGAAACATCTTCCTTATGAAGAGAGCCTGAGGGAGCTGAGGGCTCTGTAGCTTGGAGAGGAGGAGCCTGAGGGTGACCTCGTTGCTGTTGCTAAAGCTGTGCAGGGGGAGTGCCCAGAGGTTGGAGCCAGGCTCTGCTGGGGGATGCCCAATGCCAGCACAAGGGGCAGTGGTGGAAGCTGAGGCAGAGGAAGTGCCATGGAAACAGGAGAAAGATTTTTTTTCCCTGTGAGGGTGACAGAGCCCTGGAGCAGGCTGCCCAGGGGGGTTGTGGAGTCTCCCTCTCTGGAGATATTCAAACCCTACCTGGCTGTGTTCCTGTGTGATCTGCTCTAGGTGCTCCTGCTCTGGCAGAGGGGTTGGACTGGATGACCTTTCGGGTCCCTTCCAACCCCTAACATTCTGTGGCTCTGTGATCTTTTGGTGTCTGGGGAATCATATGAGCTACAATTCCTGTATTTGCCTGTCTTAACAAATCAGACTCAGGCTGTGTATACTTCAGTCTGGAACAAAACTGTGGCTGAATAAAATCTCATTAGAAGTTCAGTATGACTGCCTGGAGCACTAACCCCCTACATAAAAAAATTCTAACAGGTTTAGAGGCAGCCTTTCAGTAAAGTATTAAGCCTTATATATGAGCATATTACTTATCTGCCTCCCCATCCCCAAAATCTCCAATACACACAACAAAGCAAAGCTAAAAGAGAATCCAGAGATAAAGAACTCAGCAGATTTCTTTTTTACCTTTCAGCAAACAAAAAGGAAAAAACTTGTTTACTTTGAGGGTTGACAGAGCACTGGAACATGCTGCTCAGAGAGGCTGTGGAGTCTCCTTCCAGATGCAACTGGATATATCTCAGCACTGTCTCTAGGTCTGTCAAGGACAAGAAGGTCATTGGGAGCAGTCAGCATGGATTTACACAGGGGAAGTCATGTTTGAGTAACCTGCTAGCCTTTGGTGAGGACATAACCAAGTGGATAGATGATGGTAGTGCAGTGGATGTGGTTTATCTTGATTTCACTGAAGCATTTGACACGGTCTGCCTCAGCATCCTTGCAATTAAGCTGAGGCAGTGTGGTCTGGATGATCAGGGAGTGAGGTGGATGGGAACTGGTTGAAGGGAAGAAGTCAGAGAGTTGTGATCAATGAGACAGAGTAGACTGGAGGCCTGTGTCTGGTGGAGTCCCTCAGGGGTCAGTACTGGGACCAGAGCTGTTCAATATATTTATCAATGACCTGGATGAGGGCACAGAGAGCACTGTCAGCAGGTTTGCTGATGGCACCAAACTGGGAGGAGTGGCTGACACAGGAGAGCTGTGCTGCCAGCCAGCCTGACCTGGACAGGCTGAGAGCTGGGCAGGGAGAAATGGAATGAAGTTCAACAAGGGCAAGGGGAGAGTCTGGCATCTGGGAACAAACAACTCCATGCACCAGGATAGGCTGGGGACAGACCTGCTGGAGAGCAGTTCAGGGCACTCCTGGTGGACAAAATGAACAAGCAATGTGTCCTTATGGCCAAAGAAGGCCAGTGCCATTCTGGGGTGGATTAGAAGGAGTGTGGTAAGTCAAGAGAGGTCCTCCTTCCCCTTTACTTTGCCCTGGTTGAGTCTCCTTGTCTGGAGACATTCCAGACCTTTCTGGATGCATTCCTGTGTGATCCTGCTCTGGCAGAGGGCTTGGACTAGGTGATCTTTTGAGGTTCCTTCCAATTCCTGATATTCTGTGATTCCATGAGGTTGGACTAGATGATCTCCAGAGCTCTCTTCCAGCCCTTACCATTCTGTGATTTCTGACCCAGTTTTTTTCTTGCTTTCCTTTATTAGAACTGAAGAAGGAAAAAAATAATAAAAAATGAGTATGTTTTCAGAACAGCCATCAGAGATCAGAGATTTATTTTTGTCAGTAAGACAGACAAAGAAAAGAGACATTTCCAGGGTAGAGGGCTGGGAGGTGTGGGGTTTGGTGTTGGGTTTTTTTGGCATCATTTGCAAGCCTTTTAAGACACATGTCTGTGAGTAGGAGTTCAGTTAGCTGATTCTGACTTTTCTCAGGAAAAAAAAAAAGTTATATGATCCTATATGATCCTATCCTTGAGGGCAGAAGGGCTCTGCAGAGGGACCTTGACTGACTGGACAGATGGGCAGAGGCCAACAGGATGGCATTCAACAAATCCAAGTGCCAGGGGCTGCACTTTGGCCACAGCAACCCCAGGCAGAGATCCAGGCTGGGGTCAGAGTGGCTGAGAGCAGCCAGGCAGAGAGGGACCTGGGGGTGCTGATTGACAGCTGCCTGAACATGAGCCAGCAGTGTGCCCAGGTAGCCAAGAAGGCCAATGGCATCCTGGCCTGCATTAGGAATAGTGTGGCCAGCAGGAGCAGGGAGGTCATTGTGCCCCTGTACTCTGCACTGGTTAGGCCACACCTTGAGTCCTGTGTCCAGTTCTGGGCCCCTCAGTTTAGGAAGGACATCGAGACACTTGAAGGTGTCCAGAGAAGGGCAACAAGGCTGGGGAGAGGCCTTGAGCACAGCCCTGTGAGGAGAGGCTGAGGGAGCTGGGGTTGCTTAGCCTGGAGAAGAGGAGGCTCAGGGGGAGACTACATTGCTCTCTACAACTCCCTGAAAGGTGGTTGTAGCCAGGTGGGGGTTGGCCTCTTCTCTCTAGCACCCAGCACCAGAAAAAGAGGACACAGTCTCAAGCTGCACCAGGGGAAGTTTAGGCTGGAGGTGAGGAGAAAGTTCTTCACAGAGAGAGTCATTCGCCATTGGGATGTGTTGCCCAGGGAGGTGGTGGAGTCACCGTCCCTGGAGGTGTTCAAGAGGGGACTGGATGTGGCACTTGGTGCCATGGTCTAGTCATGGGGTCTGTGGTGCCAGGTTGGACTCGATGATCTTCGAGGTCTCTTCCAACCTTGGTGATACTGTGACACTGTGACAGTGTGATACTATAGCTATTTTAGACTTTATACAGAGCTTCAGCAATGGGTTTTACCCATTGATAACCAGCCAGAGTGCTCTGATGATAAGGACATCTTTTTGCAGGGTTGGTTGTGATATTAGCTGTTTAGAGACTGGGTTTTTTCTTTGCTTGGCTCTCCTGGGTACAACTTCTTGACCCAATGCTTGTCCCAGTTCAATAGATAAGGTCTCTTGTTTCCATTTCTGTATCAGACTGGCTAATACTTCATAAAAGGAAGTGCATCCTTGCTTTACCCTTTGTACTGATAATAATTTCATCAAGCAAAACAAAAAGTGATCATGAAAACCTTGAATTTGACCTGAATTAGGGTGAAGGAAAATTGTAGGTTCATTATTACTTTCCCAGATCATTCTAGCTACTTGCTTTTCCTTATGACTGGTGCTCTCAAGCAGTTCTAGGAGGATAAATGCAACCTGCACTTTAGATCTTTGCCATCTCCAGCTGAGGTAAATAAATTGCTAGGTCAGCAGAACCTGCTCTGGATTTTCCAGCTGGCTCAGTACCTGCAGAGGGCAGGGCTCATTTGCACAGGCACAGCTGAATGCTGCATAGCTGCTTGTTTGTGCATGAGCAGTTGTCTTTGGCCACTGGGAACAGGACATGAGTTTCCCTTTGATAGCCATGGGTCCCAGCAGGCAGGCACTCACACCTCCACCATTAAAAGAATGATTCCTTACAGTTGATAAAGTCGTGCTTCCTTTGGGACAAGTTGTTGTGGTGCTTTGAGTTTCAATGAAGAGAAGCAAGGGTTTAAACGGGACTGAGCCACTCCCACAGTTGCAGCCAAATTTTAGCCAGATTCAGTTAGCAATTGCTTTGAACTTTCATTCCTGGCGTTCAGTGTGAGTCCTGAAAAAAACTGCCACCTGTCTTGCTTTGCAGGGCAACTTGGGAATCCTCTCCTCATATGGGTTTACACCAGTCATGTTGAGGTAAAATGTGTTCTCCAGCCTCATTGCCCTTCTCTGGACAGGCTCCAGCCCCCCAGTGTCCTTCCTGGAGTGAGGGGCCCAGAACTGAACACAGCACTCGAGGTGTGGCCTCCCCAGTGCTGAGCACAGGGGGATGGTCACCTCCTGTCCCTGCTGTTTCTGAGCCAAGCCAGGATGCCTTTGGCTTTCTTGGCCACCTGGGCACTGCTGACTCATATTTAATTGGCTGTCAATCAACACCTCCAGGTCCCTCTCTGAGTTGCAGCTTTCCAACCACACATCCCCAAGTCTGTAGCTCCCCACGGGGTTGTTGTGACCCAGGTGTGGGACCTGGCACTTGGCCTTATTAAACTTTGTACAGTTAGCCTTGGCCCTTTGGGCTTACCTGTCCAGGTCCCGCTGCAAAACCTCCCTACCTCTAGCAAATGGACACAGTCACCTAGCTTGGTGTTATCTGCAGATTTCCTGAGGGTGCCTCAATTCCCTCATCCAGATCATTGATGAAGATATTAAGGCATTTTGAAAGTCACTTGATCAAAATTTGTTTCTTTCCATGACTTAAAATGCATAGCCTGCACCACAATGTAGTTGAAACATTTGTCCTGACATCAAGTACCTGAGCCTGTGTTTTTGAGGTCTGTTTTCTCAGAGTCACAGCATTATTGAGGCTGGAATAGAGCTCCGAGGTCATCAAGTCCAGCCTAGGACCTAACACCACCACAGTGACCACTGAAACGCTATCGATTAGTCAAGCCTGATTTCCCCTTGGAACATCCATGCCGATTGCTCCTGATCCAGGCTGACTGCTCCTGAGAGTTTAAGCAGCTGCTGGGAGCAATACTGGAGACTGGGGGTTAGGGCTTCTCTAGGCACTTCTATTTCTGTTAGCTGCCACTTCTGTTAAGGGCTTCTGGGGCTTCTTCTGTTAAGGACACTCAGACTCTAACACGGGCAATGCTACAACACTGTAATAAAGGACTCCTGAGAGGACATCTGAGAGTCTCTGCCCTCAGCATTTCTGGAATCTCATTGCTAGAGTGCCAGAAGGGTTTCTGCCTTCATTCATCACCCAAGGACACCTCATCGTGGGGATTACTGCTACTACCTTCAGCTCCTCCAAACAAGGGGGCGATAGGTACCATAAAGGGCTTTGGAGAGCAAACTGCTTTCTGATTAACTCCCATGCTTCCAGGGCTAATTTGACTTTGTCTCTGTTAAGGATGAAGACTCAGAACCAGGCCCTGGGAGAAGCTGTCTCCTGACATCAGTGAAGGCTCTACACTTCACATCCTGCTTTGGGACTAACATTTGGGACTAACATACTGTGGTACTGTGATTCATCAGGACCTTTCAGTAAGAGCAGTGTTTCAGGGACATGCAGGAGATACTCCACAGGCACAGCAGTAGCCCCCTAAGCATGCTAGCAATTGAGGTGCGCCTTCTAAAGGTTTTGTTGTGAGGAGATACAGAAGATGCTGCAGTGATGTTAATGAAATACTAAGTGCAAACTAATTCTCAGCAACAGAAACTACATTTCTTGTACACAAGATCAGAAGTGTGTCAAGCACAGGAGCCTAGTGGAAACTCTAAGTGACATGTGGCATGGTTTCAGCCACCCACATTATCCTATGAGGACTAGGATGCCAAGGTTGGGGCTACATATTTGTGGCCCTAAATGTTTAAACGTTGTTACCAACTTTAACTTTTCCAACAAGGACAGGAAATCTTAGCAGCAGCAGGGGTCCAGCAGAGTGCTGCTTCTACTGTGCTAAAAAGCTGTGCTAGCTAAAATGATACCATTTAGTCTGTCACTGTAAAGTTTAGTTTTCCACCAAAGTGAGCCTCAGGAGGGAAAGTCAGGCTGAGGACAAATCATGTTCTGTGCAGTAAAAGTGCCTATAAATACATTGCATCAACAAGAGCTGTAAATAACCCACAAGTGCTCTGAACACCAGTTTGTCAGGGTGTCTAGAAATGTCAAACCTACTCACCTGTGGCTCAAACTGTTGTCAAAAAGGTAATTGAATTCCTTCTACTTTCCATAATGCCACAACGAATAGAGTTTGGTCTTAATTGCAGCAGATAACGACTTCCTTCATCTACCTAATGCCATTTCAGGTAACATTTCTAAGTACACTGTTAGTGCCATTTCCCTTGCTTTTACACTTAAACCACTGAGAAAGTAGCAATGGCAGCATGTTGTAATTTCTCCTGAATTCACATTGACAGGTCCCTTACTCCCCAAACATTCAAGTAGAATTTAGGAAGGAGGATGTTGGAGTCTGAGCTTGGACAGTTGCTTGTTCTGTGTGAACTGAAGTTCATGAAAATGACTTTGGAGAGCAGTGAAGGGGAAAAGGACCTGGGGGGTCCTGGTGGATGGGAGGTTGACCATGAGCCAGCAATGTGCTCTGGTGGCCAAGGAGGCCAATGGCATCCTGGGGTGGTGTCTCGGTCCCGAGAGGGAAAGAGACTCAGTTATTTCAAATATTCCTGTGCTGTGAAATGAGAGGCACCAACGAGGCCAAAATAGCAACAGCTAGGCTATTGATTACATAAATAAAGTGGATGGATCAGAAGGGGAGAGAGAGAAAACAGAGAGAGAAGAGAGAAGAGGAAAGGAATTATATTAACACCCCTCCCTCACCCCCCAAGACAGTTTGAGTCTGTGGAGGAAAGGTTCTGCAGGAGATGTTGGGTCTGTAAATAAAGTGGATGGATCAGAAGGGGAGAGAGAGAAAATAGAGAAGAGAGAAGAGGAAAGGAATTATATTAACACCCCTCCCTCACCTCCCAAGACAGTTTGAGTCTGTGGAGGAAAGGTGCTGCAGGAGATGTTGGGTCTGTAGGGGAAGGGTGCTGAGGCTTTGGCTGTAGAAGGGATGTGGTCCTCTGAGCAGCTTCTTCAGCTCCATGAGTTGCAGCAGCCGGAACTTAGGGCACGGAGAGAGGGTTTTCAGAGTCCAGGATCCGTTGTGTTGGCCCGTGAGCTTTCCAGCGTGTGGTGCCGTCTGCTTTCTTCTGCATTTTGCTTCTCCAATTTTCTTCTTCTAAGCCAGTAGTTGCTCCAGTCTTTTATACAGTTTTTTAGTCCTCAGGCAAGTGTCCAGGTGTTGTTCCCCAGGATATCGTTCTGGGAAATCATCCTTAAGTGTCCAGGTATTGTTCCCCAGGAAATCTTTCTGTGTACTCAGGTGAGTTTGGGCAGCCGTCTGGATGGTGGGGGGAGGAGGCCTCTGCCTCCTCCTTCTCCACCTACCTGCCCACACACTCATTACACATCAGGAAACAGGTGGTGAGTCCATTGTCTCACCATCCTCCCTCCCTGGGGTATCCCATGGCTGGAAATGATCTTGTCCTGAAGGCGTGCTGGCTGGGCCCTTGGGCCATTGTTGTAGGCCAGCTGCAGTCCCCTGAGCAAGGTTATCTTTGCACCTTCCAAGAGTCCTTCCAGTGGCTCTGCCCAACGCACATCAGCTATTGTCTGGGCAAGCAGCAAGTGAGTTTATCTTTGTTGAGTCACACCAGGAGAGACAAGCTTTAGTCTCCCACAGGTGGATTAGAAGGGCTGTGGTTAGTAGGTTGAGAGAGGTTCTCCTCCCCTTCTACTCTGCCCTGTTGAGCCTGCAGATGAAATATCGTGTCCAGTTCTGGGCCCCTCAGTTCAAGAAGGACCTCAGGGAACTGCCTTAGAGAGTCCAGTGCAGAGCCATAAAACTGCTGAAGGCTTAACAGGAGAGCTTGAGGGAGCTGAGGGCTCTCTCTGTAGCTTGGAGAGGAGGAGCCTGAGGGTGACCTCGTTGCTGTTGCTAAAGCTGTGCAGGGTGAGTGCCCCGAGGCTGGAGCCAGGCTCTGCTGGGGGATGCCCAATGCCAGCACAAGGGGCAGTGGTGGAAGCTGAGGCAGAGGAAGTGCCATGGAAACACGAAGAAGACTTTTTTCCCTGTGAGGGTGACAGAACCCTGGAAGAGGCTGCTCAGGGGGCTTATGGAGTCTCCCCCTGTGGAGATATTCCAAACCCACCTGGATGTGTTCCTGTGTGATCTGCTCTAGGTGCTCCTGCTCTGGCAGGGGGGTTGGACTGGATGAGCTTTTGAGGTCCCTTCATGCCCCTAACATTCTGTGGTTCCTTGAACTGTAATTTGAAAACTTCAAGCTCTGGCAAAGCTTGCAATATGGACTGCCATAATATCATGACAGTGAAGTATGCTTTGGATAGGTAGAGTAGAAGACAGATCTTAGTACTGGCCGGACTGCTGAGATCAGGTATCAATACCAAGGCCAGTAAAGGGTAATGCCTCTGTTAATGGCTGAAATGATTGATCAAAATGAACCTGGTAGCTTCACAATGACATCTAATTGGCAGGAATCATTGCTACTCTGGAGGCTCTACTTCTTAATTCTTTGTTGAGTTTATTCCAAACCTGTGCTTGCTGAAGTTTGTCTTCGAGTGCTGTGTTTGTGTGTGTGTATTCCAGAGGCCAACAAGCACATTTGTCTGTGACTGTGTAGTGCACTGGAAGAACTGCTGTACATCCCTACCATGTCCCTGTTGGGTGGCAGTAAGGCTGTCTGGTGAAACCTTGGGTTTAGAAAGATCAAATTTTGTAGCCTTTATTCATACATCTCCACGTTCCTCCAATGCTGCATTGAACTTATTTGTCTAAAAAAATGGCCAGCAGCGCTGTGGGAGCAGATAAGTAGACAATTTCACATTGCCCCAAGGAGATTGACTCAAGTCCAGCCAGCATGGATTTAGGAAGGGCAGGTCCTGCCTCTCCAACCTGATCTCCTTCTATGCCCAGGTGACTGCCTGGTGGATGTGGGGCAGGCTGTGGATGTGGTCTGCCTGGACTTCAGCAAGGCCTTTGACACCATCCCCCACAGCAAACTCCTGGCCAAGCTGTCAGCCCCTGGCTTGGACAGCAGCACTCTGAGCTGGGTTAGGAACTGGCTGGAGGCTGAGCCCAGAGAGTGGTGGTGAATGGTGCCACAGCCAGCTGGCAGCCAGGCACCAGTGGTGTGCCCCAGGGATCAGTGCTGGGCCCCATGCTCTTCAACATCTTCATTGATGATCTGGATGAGGGGATTGAGACAGTCATCAGCAAATTTGCAGATGACACCAAGTTGGGAGCAGATGTTGGTCAGTTAGAGGGCAGAAGGGCTCTGCAGAGGGACCTCGACCGACTGGACAGATGGGCAGAGTCCAACATTCAACAAATCCAAGTGCCAGGGGCTGCACTTTGGCCACAGCAACCCCATGCAGAGCTACAGGCTGGGGTCAGAGTGGCTGAGAGCTGCCAAACAGAGAGGGACCTGGGGGTGCTGATTGACAGCCGCCTGAACATGAGCCAGCAGTGTGCCCAGGTGGCCAAGAAGGCCAATGGCATCCTGGCCTGCATCAGGAATAGTGTGGCCAACAGGAGCAGGGAGGTCATTGTGCCCCTGGACTCTGCTTTGGTTAGGCCACACCTTGAGTCCTGTGTCCAGTTCTGGGCCCCTCAGTTTAGGAAGGACATCGAGACACTTGAAGGTGTCCAGAGAAGGGCAACAAGGCTGGGGAGAGGCCTTGAGCACAGCCCTGTGAGGAGAGGCTGAGGGAGCTGGGGTTGCTTAGCCTGGAGAAGAGGAGGCTCAGGGGAGACCTCATTGCTCTCTACAACTCCCTGACAGGTGGTTGTAGCCAGGAAGGGGTTGGCCTCTTCTCTCTAGCAACCAGCACCAGAACAAGAGGACACAGTCTCAATCTGCACCAGGGGAGGTTTAGGCTGGAGGTGAGGAGAAAGTTCTTCACAGAGAGAGTGATTGCCCATTGGAATGTGCTGCCAGGGAGGTGGTGGAGTCACCGTCCCTGGAGGTGTTCAAGAGGGGACTGGATGTGGCACTTGGTGCCATGGTCTAGTCATGGGGTCTGTGGTGCCAGGTTGGACTCGATGATCTTTGAGGTCTCTTCCAACCTTGGTGATACTGTGTGATACTGTGACTTTTTATCCTAAGCTTCCTTTTCCCCTAAAGCACTGTGTTCACCAGTACTGTTATGGTAAGAACTGTGAAGCACTCTTTGAGTGCTCTTAGAACCCTAATAATCATGTTGCTGCTGTCTTGTCACACAGGCATGGGCCTACATGCAGCAACAGTCAGTGACCATTGATTTGCCATTCCTTTTTGCCAATGGCAGTAACTGGAGGTGCTCATCCTGGTGAAGATTGCTTCTGAGCCTGTTAAACTGTGCTGAGCCTTTACCAACACCTTTCTACCACAATCACTGCATAACCCTTACTGCTGCTCATAATGTGTACAGGGTCACAGGGTCAGGCTCACAGGATGTTAGGCATTGGAAGCGACCTCTGGAGATCTTCCAGTCCTGAGCAGGACCATATAACCACATAATCTAGTGCAGATCACACAGGAATACATCCAGATGAGTCTTGAAAGTCTCCAGACAAAGTCTTCACAACCTCTCTGGGCAGCCTGCTCCAGGGCTCTGTGGCCCGTATAGTAAAGAAGTTCCCCCTCATGTTGAAGAGGAACCTCCTGTGCTGTAGTTTCCATCCATTGCTCCTTGTCCTATCCCAGAGCAAGTGAGCAGAGCCTGTCCCCTCCCTCCTGACCCCCAGCCCTCAGATATTTATGAACATTTATTAAACCCCCTCCCAGTCTTCTCTGGATGAAAAAGGAGCATGACAAAAGGCAGGATGTTCCATCTAGTACTCTATCTAGTAATCTTTTCATAAGAATAATCTCATGGAGAATCACACAGGGGCTGGAATAGAACTCTGAGATCATCAGGTCCAGACTGTGACCTATCACTAACACTTCAACGAGACCATGGCACTAAGTGCCTCATCCTGTCTGGTTTTAAACACTCATTAGCAAAGCCAATAAAAATGTTGCATTTCACAGCTTTTTACTGTGCCTTCCAAATTAAACAGTTGGAACTTCAGAGCTGTTCACCACTGTTAGTCACACCCTGCAGAAATGCTACAAAATTCACTTAGATGAATCTGAATGCACCTTCAGAATCACAGAGGCACAGACTATTGAGGCTGGAATAGAGCTCTGAGATCATCAAGCCCAGCCTGTGACCTAACACCACCACACCAACCAGACCACGGCACTAAGTGCCGCATCCAATCTTGCCTTAAACACCTCCAGGGATGGTGACTCCACCACCTCCCTGGGCAGTCCATCCCAGTCTCTGATTCCCCTCCTAACATCCAACCTAACCCTCCCCTGGCACAGCATCAGGCCATGTGATACAAGCTTCACCAGGAAAGAAAGCCACAGCTCAATGCTGTTCCTCTATCCTGGTTCGGGGGCCATCGGGTGGGATGAAGGCATGGACACTGTTGCTGTATAGCAATGAGATTCCAGGAATGCAGAGAGCAGAGAATCTCAGAAGTTCTCCCCAGAAGTCCCTCATTGTTGTGTTGTAGAATCCCCAGCATTAGAGTCCCAGAGTTCCACTTACTTAGAAGTTCCACTTAGAAGTTCCACTTAGAAGTCCCTAGCAGCCCTAACTGAAGATCCCTAACCTAGTCCCTAACTCAAGAAGCAGAAGTAGTGAAAAAGCAACTCTTGGTCAGAGTGGCTGTTTTTATACTCTCAATCCCCTATATTTTATATTCTCAATCCCCTACCCAGTAAAATCCAACCACATGAATAAACTAAGATCTTTTCTCAATCAGAGGTGCCAGCATGTCCAAGAGGTGGCTTCTGCAGAGTGTTCCAATACAGGGTGCCAGTGTGGGGATGTTGTTCTTGGCACACATGGAATGTGATTGTTTTGCTCTATGCAGCTAAGGAATTGGTCATCTAAGCAATCCTGCACTGCACACCTCCAGCAGCTGCCCTTAGAACAGTGGCTGCAACAGAATGCCCTGAAATGTCTGATGTTTTCAGGCAACTTCCACAATTCACACTCAAGTGTGTGCATTGGTAAACTTCTATTAATCCAGTGCTCAGGTGGCACCATTTATGATTTCAATGAAGTTTCAATAATGGACAGAGCAATCCACCTAGATGTTAATCTCAAGTATGCCTGTTAAAGCATACATTTACACAAGGTTCAGTAGATGGAGTTGCTTCACTCTAAATCGAGCTGTAGTCTCAGCATGACTCATTACTTGGAAGACAGAAGGGGGGAAAGTCTTGATTAGGCAGCCAAGTATGTGAGAAAACATCAGCTGAAAGAAACAGCATTCACACCTCCAGGAGAGTGAGACAATTCTGTTTGTGTTAGACAATGTGAAGGATTCTTGCAAAGTATGGGTAAACAATTTTCCAATGAGGAGAGATGATGACACTCAGCAAGTCCAGCGATAGCCCCTGGTGGCATTCAGGAACCAAGAGAAGCTATGAAATAAGATTTGCTAGGTGATGGCTTCCTTTAATGGGTGCAACCAAAGAACAGATCCCAGTCATAAGCAGAAACCCAGAGAGAATGAGTGTCAGGAGCATATGGATAGCAAATCAGCTAGCTAAAGAGAAAGTACATCTTCAGTGAACGCTGCTCCCGGTGAGGTCTCAGCACAGCAGAGCAGATGTGCAGAATCACCTCTTTTGATCTGCTGGCCACACTTGTTTTGATGCAGCCCAGAATGTGATTGGCTTTCTGGGCTGCAAGTGCACACTGTTGGCTCACATCAAGCTTCTTTTCCACCAGCACCAAATCCTCTGCAGGGCTGCTTTCAATTTCATCATCCCCCAGCCTGTATTGATAAGGAGGATTGCCCTGGTCTAGGTGCAGGAGGTTACATTTCTCCTTACTGAGCATCATGATAGTCTCCTCAGCCTAACTCTCCAGCCTGTCCAGGTGCCTCTGGATGTCATCCCATCCTTTAGTCTTATCAGCCACACCACCCAGCTTGCTATCACCTGCAAATTTGCTGTGGGTGCATTCAATCTCAATGTTTGTGCCATTGATGAAGATACTGAACTGCACTGGTCTCAGTACAGACCACTTGTCACCCATCTCCTTCTGGACATCAAGCCATTGACCCTTTGTATGGGATCATCCAACCAGTTCCTTATCCACTGAACAGTCCACCCATCAAATCCATACCTCTCCAGTTTAGCGAGGAGGATGTTGTGGGGGATGGTGTCAAAAGTTCAGATAGGTGACATGTGTCAGTCTTACCTCATCAGCTGGTGTAGTTGCACCATAGTAGAAAACCATTAGGCTAGTCAGGCAGGACTTGCCCTTGGTGAAGCCATGCTGGCTATCTCAGATCTCTCCTCTCCTCCATGTGCTTTACTATAGCTTCTAGGGGGATCTGTTCCATGATTTTCTCAGGAACAGAGGTGAGGCTGTGAGGTTGATAATTGCCAGGGTCCCCTTTTTATAGACAGGTGTAATGTTTCCCTTCTTCCAGGGGCTTTGCTTGACTGCCAGGATTTAAATATTATGGAGAGTGGCTTTGCAATTAGATCAGCCAATTGCTTCTGAACTCTGGGATGCATCTCATCAGGTCCCAGAGATTTATGTATGTTCAGGTTCCTCAGGTGCTCCTGAATTCCATCTTCCCTGTGGTGGGAGGGACTTTACCCAGCTTAGTAGTCCATTGACTCGGGAGGGGAAAGGATCAAGATTGCCAGTGAGGACTGAGGCAAAAATGTTACTGCATACCTCAGCCTTCTCCTCATCTGTTGACACCAGCTCTCCATTCTCAATCCTCAGAGGGAGAATGCTTTCTTTAACTTTTCTTGGATGGTTGATGTACCTGTGTAAGAGACTATGCCTTGTCTCTCCTGATGTGAATCAACAAAGATCAAATCACCTTTGCTCCTCGCCCAGACAATAGCTGCCAAGGGAGGGGATGGTGAGCAGAGGCCACTGGATAATGACTCTGGGATGTGCATAGACAAGATCATCTCTACCCATCAGCTACCCATCAGCTACCCTGGGAAGGGAGGATGATGAAAAGTACAATGGATTCGCCACCTGGACATACCTAAAAAAACCTGTGACTGAAAAACTGTCTGAAAGACCTGAGCAATGCCTGCTTGGGAAAAGGAAAACAGAGAAGAAGATACAAGGAGAGAAAAGGAGAGACAGGAGAAAAGACATCACCATGGAGCCTGGAAGCAGACCAGGAGGAACCCTCTCTCCATGTCCTAAGTTCCACCTGCTGCAACTCATGGAGCTGAAGAGGCTGCTCAGGGAAGGACTTGGACTTGGACTTTGGGATCTCTCCCTCCCCTCCTCCAGCAGAGGACAGCACAGCCAACAAGGACGACCTCTCCTCCACGACAGAGTGGCAGCTGCCTTCCTCCATAGACCCAAACTGTCTTGGGATGTGTATGTGTGTGTGTGTGTCAATGTAATTTCTTTCCTCTTCTCTCTCCTCCTTCTCCCTCTCTCTCTCTCTATTTTTTTTCTCTCTCTCAGTTCTTCTGTTCCAATCACTTTATTCTGTTAATAAACAGCCTCGAGGGCTGGTGATATTTTGGCCTCATTTGTGCCTGTAATTTCATAGCAGAGGCATGTCCACAAGAACTGAGGCTCTTTTCCCTTTCCAGACCGAGACAACCTGTAAAAGCTCTTATTGTTGTTCCGTGTGCCCCTTGCTGGGTTCAGCTCCAGCCGTGCAATCTAAACAAAAATAGGAAATCCTACAACAATATTGATCAAGGAGACAACAACAATATTGATCAAGGGTCAACTTATTTGGATTCAAGGTTTAGTCCAGGTACTTTGTCTGGTCTTTTATATCTTAACCCTTCAACCTCACTTTGGCTACCCCTCAGTGTCTGCCCAAAAGCAACTCCAATTCCTATCTCATGCAGGGAAACACACATACTTTTTAAAAACACTTTCCCTCTTTCTAGCTGATATTTGAAGGAGGAACAGCATTGATCACACTCAAAGATTGCGAATAGAATAGAATAGAATAGAATAGAATAGAATAGAATAGAATAGAATAGAATAATAATAGACCAGGTTGGAAGAGACCTTTGAGATCATCGCATCCAACCCATCAACCAATCCAACACCACCTAATAATTACAACCATGGCACCAAGCACCCCATCAAGTCCCCTCCTGAACACCTCCAATGAAGGTGACTCCACCACCTCCACAGGCAGCACATTGCAATGGGCAATCACTCTCTCTGTGTAGAACTTCCTCCTAACCTCCAGCCTAAACCTCCCCTGGTGCAGCCTGAGACTGTGTCCTCTTGTTTTGGTGCTGGCTGCCTGGGAGAAGAGACCAACCCCCACCTGGCTACAACCTCCTTTCAGGTAGTTGTAGAGAGCAATAAGGTCACCCCTGAGCTTCCTCTTCTCCAGGCTAAGCAACCCCAGCTCCCTCAGCCTCTCCTCACAGGGCTGTGTTCCAAACCCCTCACCAACTTCGTTGCCCTTCTCTGGACACCTTCCAGCAAGTCAACCTCCTTCCTAAACTGGGGGGCCCAGAACTGGACACAGGACTCAAGGGTGGCCTAACCAGTGCAGTGGACAGGGGCAGAATGACCTCCCTGCTCCTGCTGGCCACACTGTTCCTGATGCAGGCCAGGATGCCATTGGCCCTCTTGGCTGCCTGGCACACTGCAGGCTCATGTTCAGCCTACCATCCACCAGCACCCCCAGGTCCCTCTCTGTTTGGCAGCTCTCAGCCACTCTGACCCCAGCCTGTAGCACTGCATGGGGGTGCTGTAGTAAGGTAACTTTGGATTTTCATCAGGGTTCCCATTCCTAGTGGCAATTTATCTCTGGTAGAGATCCATTGATGCACAAAGGTGCAAATTCTTTCCCTCTGTAGTGTTTTTTGGTTGGTTTGGGTTTGTTGGTTGGTTTTGTTTGCTTGGGGTTTTCTATTCTTGTTTGGGTTTGTTTGTTTATTTTGTGTTTTTTGCTTGTTTGGGTTTTTTGTTTTGTGTTTTTTTTTGGGGGGTGGTGGTTTTATTTTTTCTTTTTTTGTGGTGGTGTCATTGTGCTTCGTTTGTAGGATAAGACTTGTGAAAACAAAAGGCTAGTGTGTGATCCTGGTCTTTTTACGTGGCTGCAGTTGTATCTCAGATTATTTTCTGTTCTTGACTGTATTTAAGCTCGCCATGAAACACTACAGAAGTGTCATCCTCTGACTTCTTTCTCTTTTCCTTTTCCTGTCCCTTAGGTTCACTAGGCCTGACTCTTGATTGTGTCCAGTTTCTTGCACAGACACTTTTGCACTTCTTCACCAACACAGGAGTTTGCATTGCTGCAGGGGGTTCTGCAAGTCTTAACCACAAGGGACAATGGATGGAAACTCCAGAACCGGAGGTCTCACCTCAACATGAGGAGGAACTTCTTCACTCTGATGGTCCCAGAGCACTGGAACAGGCTGCCCAGAGAGGTTGTGGAGTCTCCTTCTCTGGAGCCTTTCCAGCCTTCTCTGGAGTGGGGGATTCCACGCTGGATTCCATGCTCCTGCCCTGACAGGGGGGTTGGACTGGAAGATCTCCATCGGTCCCTTCCAACCCCTAACTTCCTGTGAGCCTGTGAAAGTATGAAAGTGTGGAACTCTCACGTCAGTTTTACTCTTTTTTATTTTTTTTCTCCCCCAACTGATTATCTCTTAATAATGGACTCTTCCTTTCTGCTGTGTTTTCCTTAAGGAATGGTATTGCACTTTCTCAGAAGTTGCAGCTGCTTGCTGGCTGACGTTCAATGCTAGGGCTCGCATTGTTTACTCCTCCCACTCATTTTAATTACTTTGGGAGGCTACGTGCCCTGCTCCTACACAATGCTGTTAAAGCCAGCTTAGTTCATCCTTCATCAGCCAGAAAAAAACCTGTTTGCTCTATCAGTGCTCCCCCTCCAGTCATTCCTGCAGCCGCAACACTCTGCACTGGGTTAGGAACTGGCTGGAGGGCTGAGCCCAGAGAGTGGTGGTGAATGGTGCCACAGCCAGCTGGAGGCCAGGCACCAGTGGTATGCCCCAGGGATCAGTGCTGGGCCCCATCCTCTTTAACATCTTCATTGATGATCTGGATGAGGGGATTGAGACAGTCATCAGCAAATTTGCAGATGACACCAAGTTGGGAGCAGATGTTGATCAGTTAGAGAGCAGAAGGGCTCTGCAGAGGGACCTTGCCAGACTGGACAGATGGGCAGAGTCCAACAGGATGGCATTCAACAAATCCAAGTGCCAGGGGCTGCACTTTGGCCACAGCAACCCCATGCAGAGCTACAGGCTGGGGTCAGAGTGGCTGGAGAGCTGCCAAACAGAGAGGGACCTGGGGGTGCTGATTGACAGCTGCCTGAACATGAGCCAGCAGTGTGCCCAGGTGGCCAATGGTCACCTTCGCCAATGGCATCCTGGCCTGCATCAGGAATAGTGTGGCCAGCAGGAGCAGGGAGGTCATTGTGCCCCTGGACTCTGCATTGGTTAGGCCACACCTTGAGTCCTGTGTCCAGTTCTGGGCCCCTCAGTTTAAGAAGGACATTGAGACATTTGAAGGTGTCCAGAGAAGGGCAACAAGGCTGGGGAGAGGCCTTGAGCACAGCCCTGTGAGGAGAGGCTGAGGGAGCTGGGGTTGCTTAGCCTGGAGAAGAGGAGGCTCAGGGAGACCTTCTTGCTCTCTACAACTCCCTGAAGGGTGGTTGTAGCCAGGCAGAGGTTGGCCTCTTCTCTCTAGCAACCAGCACCAGAACAAGAGGACACAGTCTCAAGCTGCACCAGGGGAGGTTTAGGCTGGAGGTGAGGAGAAAGTTCTTCACCGAGAGAGTCATTCGCCATTGGAATGTGCTGCCCAGGGAGGTGGTGGAGTCACCGTCCCTGGAGGTGTTCAAGAGGGGACTGGATGTGGCACTTGGTGCCATGGTCTAGTCATGAGGTCTGTGGTGCCAGGTTGGACTCGATGACCTCTGAGGTCTCTTCCAACCTTGGCGATACTGTGATACTGTGAGACTGGGACTGCTCCAACTAGATCAGGCTGCTCTGGGCCCCATTTACTTTGACTTGAATGTCTCGATGGATGGGGCTTTCCCCACCTCTCTGGGCAAACTGTTCCAGTATTTCACTACCCTCATTCTAAAGAGCTTCTTCCTAATGTCCAACCTAGATCTACCTGCCCCAGTTTCAAACCATTGCCCCTTGTCCTATCACTCCAAGCCCCTCTAAGCCGTCCCTCTCTGGCTTTCTTGCAGGACCCCTTCAGGTACTGGAAGGTTGCTCTAAGGTCTCCCTGGAGTCTTCTCCAGCATGAACAACCCCAACTCTCCCAGCCTTTCTTCATAGGAGAAGTGATCCAGCCCTCTGATCATCTTTGTGGCCTCCTCTGGACTGTCTCCATCAGGACCATGTCCTTCCTGTGTTGAAGGCCCCAGAGCTGGACACAGCACTGCAGATGAGGTCTCAGCAGAGCAGAGCAGAGCAGAGGGGCAGAACCACCTCTCTGGCTCTGCTGACCACACTACTTTTGATGCAGCCCAGGATACAGTTTGCATTCTGGGCTGCAAGTGCACATTGCTGGCTCATGCCCAGCTTCTCATCCACCAGTGACACCAAGATATGTTTCCAGATGGCACACTCCTCGTTAGATCTCTGACAGCAGAGTTGAGCAGGTAAGTCAGTCTCCAAACCTAGCATTCCTTGTTCCCTCAAAGATGTAAGGCAGCACTACAGTATACAGAGTTTATATTTATTTTCCAGATGACTAAGTATTAATAGAACTCTTGTTTATTGGAGATGAAAAATGTGTGAGGACTTTCTCTACGTTTGGTCTTTTAATATATTTGCTAAGCTTCTTCCAATCCATTAACACTTCACTTAAAAACCCTCCTTTGACCCTGCATGTACTTTAATTATCATCCCTTCCAATGCAATAGCTTTTCAGGCTCTCCAGATTCGTATATATTCTAAGCTAAGGATGGCATTAAGATCTGAAAGATATTTTTATCTTACACTTATGGAATGCAATCTCCTACCACATACTCTCTCCAGGCACATCAAGACAGCAAAGGTGAGACCTTCACACTGTCTACAACTCTCTGAAAGGAGGTTATAGTGAGGTGGGTGTTGGTCTCTTCTCCCTAGTAACAAGTGATAGGATGAGAGGAAGTGGCACTGAGTTTCAGGGAAGGTTTGGATTGGGTGTTAGAAGAAATTCCTTCAGTTAAAGGGAACAGGCTCCCCAGGGAGGTGGTTAAATCCCCATCCCTGGAGGTGTTTAAAAGACATGTAGAGGTCCTACTGAGGGACATGGTTTAGCACCAGCCTTGGCAGAGTCAGATAAAGGTTGGATTCAATGATCCTGAAGGTCTTTTCCAACTAAAAGCATTCTGTGATTCTGTGATTCTGTGAAAGTGTCATTTCTCTTCTACCCTTAATGAAGTTCTTGCTGATTCCCCCGAGTTTATGTTAAAACTTTCACCAAAATACAAAGGCCTTTACAAAAATAAATAAAAGCCAACCAATCCAAACATCTTCCCCTCCCAGATGATCATTTCACCTTATCTGCTTTGTGAGCACTGTTCTCAATATGTCAAAAGAACTTTCTTTAAAGTGGTATTTTTTTTCACTCTCTAGAAGTTTTCAAACATAGTGAAAGAAGAACCTCCAATCTTTATTGGACCTGGAGGGGAACACTGCAACTAAAGAAGAGGAAAAGGCTAAGGTACTAAATACCTTCTTTGCCTCCTTTTTCAACAGTAAGGCAAGAGGACTTCAGGACGAGTGGCCTCCTGAGCTGGGTGATGGGGTCAGGGAGCAGTATAATCCCCCTGTAATCCATGAGGAATTAGTTCGGGACCTGCTGAGCCACTTGGACACTCACAAGTCCCTGGGGCCAGATGGGATCCACCCTAGGGTGCTGAGAGAGCTGGCAGAGGAGCTGCCAAGCCGCTCTCCAGCATTTTCCTCCAGCCCTGGCTCACCGGTGAGGTCCCAGATGACTGGAAACTGGCCAAGGTGGTCCCCATCCACAAGAAGGGTCGGATGGAGGAACCTGGAAGCTCCAGGCCTGGCAGCCTGACCTCAGTGCCAGGAGAGATTATGGAGCAGATCATCTTGGGGACAATCACTGCACACCTGCAGGATGCCAAGGGCTCAGGCCCAGCCAGCATGGATTCAGGAAGGGCAGGTCCTGCCTGACCAACCTGATCTCCTTCTATGATCAGGTGACTGCCTGGTGGATGTGGGGCAGGCTGTGGATGTGGTCTACCTGGACTTCAGCAAGGCCTTTGACACCGTCCCCCACAGCAAACTCCTG
This sequence comes from Colaptes auratus, assembly GCA_015227895.2. Classification (NCBI taxonomy): domain Eukaryota; kingdom Metazoa; phylum Chordata; class Aves; order Piciformes; family Picidae; genus Colaptes; species Colaptes auratus. The sequence continues at coordinate 44,083,320 of CM037643.1, read as the reverse complement.
GCCAAGCTGTCAGCCCCTGGCTTGGACAGCAGCTCTGAGCTGGGTTAGGAACTGGCTGGAGGCTGAGCCCAGAGAGTGGTGGTGAATGGTGCCACAGCCAGCTGGCGGCCAGGCACTAGTGAAGTCTCCCAGGGCCCCATCCTGTTCAATATCTTTATTGATGACCTGGATGAGGGCATTGAGTCCATCATCAGTACATTTGCAGATGACACTAAGCTGGGAGCAGGAGTTGGTCTGTTAGAGGGTAGGAGAGCTCTGCAGAGGGACCTGGACAGGCTGGACAGATGGACAGCATCCAAGGGCAGGAGATTGAACACATCTAACTGCCAGGTTCTACACACTGGCCACAACAACCCCATGCAGTGCTACAGGCTGGGGTCAGAGTGGCTGGAGAGCTGCCAAACAGAGAGGGACCTGGGAGTACTGGTTGATAGTAGGCTGAACATGAGCCTTCACAGTGCCCAGGTGGCCAAGAAGGCCAATGGCATCCTGGCCTGCATCAGGAAGAGTGTGGCCAGCAGGAGCAGGGAGGTCATTCTGCCATGTGCTCAGCACTAATTAGGCCACACCTAGAGTCCTATGTCCAGTTCTGGGCCCCTTGGTTTAAGAAGGACATCGAGACACTTGAATGTGTCCAGAGAAGGGCAAAGAGGCTGGGGAGGAGTCTGGAGCACAGCCCTGTGAGGAGAGGCTGAGGGAGCTGGGGTTGCTTAGCCTGGAGAAGAGGAGGCTCAGGGAGACCTTCTTGCTCTCTACAACTCCCTGAAGGGAGGTTGTAGCCAGGAAGGGGTTGGTCTCTTCTCTCTAGCAACCAGCACCAGAACAAGAGGACACAGTCTCAAGCTGCACCAGGGGAAGTTTAGGCTGGAGGTGAGGAGAAAGTTCTTCACTGAGAGAGTCATTCGCTATTGGAATGTGCTGCCCAGGGAGGTGGTGGAGTCACACTGCAGGCTCATGTTCAGCCTACCATCAACCAGCACCCCCAGGTCCCTCTCTGCCTGGCTGCTCTCAGCCACTCTGCCCCCAGCCTGTAGCACTGCCTGGGGTTGCTGTGGCCAATGTGCAGAACCTGGCACTTGGATGTGTTCAGTCTCCTGCCCTTGGACTCTGCCCATCTGTCCAGCCTGTCGAGGTCCCTCTGCAGAGCCTCTCTGCCCTCCAGCAGATCAACTACTGCCCCCAGCTTGGTGTCATCTGCAAATATACTGATGATGGACTCAATCCCCTCATCCAGATCATCAATAAAGATGTTGAAGAGCATGGGGCCCAGCACTGATCCCTGGGGCACACCACTGGTGCCTGGCCGCCAGCTGGCTGTGGCACCATTCACCACTACTCTCTGGGCTCAGCCTCCAGCCAGTTCCTAACCCAGCTCAGAGTGCTGCTGTCCAAGCCAGGGGCTGACAGCTTGGCCAGCAGTTTGCTGTGGGGGACGGTGTCAAAGGCCTTGCTGAGGTCCAGGTAGACCACATCCACAGCCTCCCCACATCCACCAGGCAGTCACCTGGGCATGGATCAGGTTGATCAGGTTGGTCAGGCAGGACCTGCCCTTCCTAAATCCATGCTGGCTGGGCCTGAGCCCTTGGCCATCCTGTAAGTGCTGTGTGATTGCACTCAAGGTGACCTGTTCCATAACCTTGCCTGGCACTGAGGTCAGGCTGACCTTCCAACCTAAAACATTCTATGATTCTATGATATCAAGTGTCCATAATACAGAAACCTATGTTCAACTAGATCAAAATTCATCACTGATTTCAGGGGTGAAAATCTGCATTTACTGTGTAAGTGTCCAGTTTACACAGTAAGAGGATCCAGGGACCATTGGCTCCTTGCCTCTGATGCTGTTCTTGACTAACAGGATTCTGTTTAAAATAAATCAATATTCATAGGATTAACATTTGGAATCATTTTACTGAGTCTCTGAAGTCATTCTCCTTTTTATGAGGGTATTTGAGTGCATTCTCTCCATTTAGGTAGTCTTCAAAGTATTATTTGCTCTTGCAGCGGGTTTTGCTCACACTGACAAAGCCACAGCCGGTGTGCTGCTTTTGAGGAAACTGTATGTTGTATTGTTTTTTCCAGTAATCCTACATTTTCTATCATGCTAAGCATTTCTGGAGAGACTTTCTCTCCTTATGTCTATTCCATGTATTTACTACCATCAAAGGAAGGCATGATGTTCTAAGAGGTGAAAAGGACAAGTACTGCCGTGGAGCACATGCTCGTCCTGTCGGAGTTACCGGTTTGGTACAGTTTTACACTCACTGCCATCACCAGGCAGACAAAAAGAGGTGCTGGGGAATGCCTTATGAGGAGAGGCTGAGGGACCTGGGGCTGTTTAGTCTGGAAAAAAGAAGACTTAGAGGGGATTTAATAAATGTTTATAAATATCTGAGGGATGGGGGTCAGGAGGGAGGGGACAGGCTCTGCTCACTTGCTCCCTGGGATAGGACAAGGAGCAATGGATGTAAGCTGCAGCACAGGAGGTTCCACCTCAACACAAGGGGGGACTTCTTTACAGTAAGGGTCCCAGAGCACTGGAAGAGGCTGCCCAGAGAGGTTGTGGAGTCTCCTTCTCTGGAGACTTTCAAGGCCCATCTGGATGTGTTCCTCTGTGACCTGAGCTAGATTGTATTTTCCTGCTCTGTCAGGGGGGTTGGACTTGATGATCTCTTTGGGTCCTTTCCCGCCCCAGACATCCTGTGAGCCTGTGATCCTGTAACATGCAAGGGAACAAACTTAAAATATCATCTGAGTGAAGAGGCATAACTGTGGAAAAGACAAACCACCTTCACCTGTGATGAAAAGCATAAAGTAAGCCCAAAGTGCCTAAAGGAACCCTAATTTAATAATAATAACAGTGTGCTGGGTGTTTTTCAAGTATTCCTTTGTCATGGAATTAGAATAGAATAGAATAGAATAGAATAGAATAGAATAGAATAGAATAGAATAGAATAGAATAAACCACGGTTGGAAGAGACCTTCAAGATCATCGCATCCAACTCATCAACCAATCCAACACCACCAACACCACCTAATCAACTAACCCATGGCACCAAGCACCTCATCAAGTCTCCTCCTGAACACCTCCAGTGATGGTGACTCCACCACCTCCCTGGGCAGCCCATTCCAATGGGCAATCACTCTCTCTGTGTAGAACTTCTTCCTCACCTCCAGCCTAAACCTGCCCTGGCACAGCCTGAGACTGTGTCCTCTTGTTCTGGTGCTGCTTGCCTGGGAGAAGAGACCAACCCCCACCTGGCTACAACCTCCTTTCAGGGAGTTGTAGAGAGCAATGAGGTCTCCCCTGAGCCTCCTCTTCTCCAGGCTAAGCAACCCCAGCTCCCTCAGCCTCTCCTCACAGGGCTGTGTTCCAAACCCCTCACCAACTTTGTTGCCCTTCTCTGGACAGGCAGGACCTGCCCTTCCTGAATCCATGCTGGCTGGGCCTGATCCCTTGGCCATCCTGTAAGTGCTGTGTGATCGCACTCAAGATGACTGTTCCATCACCTTGCCTGGCACTGAGGTCAGGCTGACAGGCCTATCATTCCCTGGCTCTTCCAACTGGCCCTGCTTGTGGATGGGCACCACGTTGGCCAGCAAGGGAAGATGAAATTGGAAGATGATACACAACTTCAGTGCAGTACAACTTGTCCCCAGGTTGTGCCCATTCATTGTTCAAAGCAGAAGGCTCTCAGTGCTGAAAAGGCATACCAAAGAAGAGCATGGAAGAATAAGGAAGAAACTAATAACGCTGAGGGTAGAAAAGAACAAAGAGAAACTGAGCAAGCAAACTCAAAGCAAGACACAAGGAAAGAGAAGAGAGTTCAGAGGGAAAGAGGGTTCCTGGCTGCACTTGTGGGCTTTGGAGCTGCCAACTGAAGCAGTCTAATTTCAGAAACCCCAGGGGTTCAGATTAATCACTTGCTATATTTCATCTCCTGTGCTTTGTTTCATTCTTTATCTTGCAGTGTGTCATCTGGAGGGATGCTATTGCTTCTCTACGTAACGTGTGGGTAGGGTTTGCTTTGCTTTCCTAAGCATGAGGAACACTTTTTAAGCGGAATTAGTTCTGTATCCCACAATAATCTTTTAAGAGGATTTCCTTGTTTGCAGGGCTGGAATTAATTGATTTTCAGCAGATAGTTGATTACAAAGTTCAGTCACACAGTGTTTATGAAGAAACCCTTATTTCTGTGTCTTTTGCTGCACTTGTGGCACAGTGCAGTTTAGCAGTCTGGTGTGCGTAGCTACAAGGAATTCGAGATCATTGCACGTTTTCTCAGTTGTTTCTAGAAATAGCCATTATTGACTTGGGAGCTGAAGAGAATATGTTCAGATGAAGAGAATATGTTCAGATGAAGAGAACGTGTCCAGAGAAGGGCAACAAGGTTGGTGAGGGGTTTGGAACACAGCCCTGTGAGGAGAGGCTGAGGGAGCTGGGGTTGCTTAGCCTGGAGAGGAGGAGACTGAGGGGTGACCTTCTTGCTCTCTACAACTACCTGAGGGGAGATTGTAGACAGGCAGAGGTTGGTCTCTTTTCCCAGGCAGGCAGCACCAGAACAAGAGGACACAGTCTCAGGCTGTGCCAGGGGAGGTTTAGACTGGATGTTAGGAGGAAGTTCTTTACCGAGAGAGTGATTTCCCATGGGAATGGTCTGCCCAGGGAGGTGGTGGAGTCACCTTCATTGGAGGTGTTCAGGAGGAGACTTGATGGGGTACTGGGTGCCATGGTCTAGTTGTTTAGGTGGGTTGGATTGGTTGATAGGTTGGACACGATGATCTTGAAGGTCTCTTCCAACCTGGATTTATTGTATTGCATTGTAATATGTTCATATGAAGAGAATATATTCAAATGGGGAACTGAAAGTTCACAAAGAGACAAGAAACCTTTCCTTTTTTATTATTATTTTTTCCCTTTGGGGACAAGGCAGCATGAGTGGGGAAGGAGGAGGCTCAGTACACAAATGCACTAGGACACACAGGTTCAGATCCTTCTGTAAGCCCTATGAGGAAAGGCTGAGGGAGTTGGGGTTGCTTAGACTGGAGAAGAGGAGACTCAGGGGTGACCTCATTGCTCTCTACAACTCCCTGAAGGGAGGTTGTAGCCAGGTAGAGGTTGGTCTCTTCTCCCAGGCAGCCAGCACCAGAACAAGAGGACACAGTCTCAGGGCAGGTTTAAGCTGGATGTTAGGAAGAAGTTCTATACAGAGAGAGTGATTGCCCATTGGAATGGGCTGCCCAGGGAGGTGGTGGAGTCACCTTCATTGGAGGTGTTCAGGAGGAGACTTGATGGGGTGCTTGGTGCCATGGTTTAGTTGATTAGGTGGTGTTGGATTGGTTGATGGATTGGATGTGATGATCTTGAAGGTCTCTTTCAACCTGGTGTATTGTATTGTATTGTAATCTTCAACCAATTGTTTTACTTATCTAACATACAATAACCTCACCTCGAGTGTGCACATAAATGGAAAAATGATGTTACACTTTGAAGGGGGAACTTTAGCCTAGTTCCTGACTGCACAGGCTGAAGCTAAAATAAAATGACCACTGGATACAAAAGGAAAACAATGCTAAGGTCTATATGCTTCATTGGGTTGCTGATGGGATATAGAGCAGAGGCAGAAACGGTTCTTGCTCTCTTTTCTTATTCTGTTGCTTCTGCTTGCAACTCTCTCTGTCCTGTGGCCTTGCCAGGGAATCTCTGTTTTGACTCCCGTGTGAGGTAGCAGGAAGGAGGGAGGGAGTGGGGGAGGAGCTGAACAGTCCCACTGGATCCATCCAGGGGGGTCTGAGGAGTTTCTGTGTTGTTTATAAATGGTAAATATCTTTCTATTGTCCATCCATTGTGTATTTTGTACATATTCACTGCATTTTCTATTTCTAGAGATTAGTTTGCTTGTGAATAGAGCTTCACTGGCTTCCATCCCACACTGAGCTGGTCTGGAGATTTTTATTCTGGGAGGTAGATCTCCAAATAAGCTGGGGGGAAATTTCAACCCACCACAAATGACTGTGTTGCTGAAGTAACAACACACTCACACTGTGCATGTAAATGGCAGTCAAACTCTTCAGGAACTCACACACTCTTAGAATGCTGACCTACCTGTCCACCACTTTGTGGGTGCCATGGACAGTGGCAGTGAGTGCACCCTCAGCAAGGTTGCTGATGACACCAAGCTGTGTGGTGCAGCAGACAGGCTGGAGGGAAGGGATCCATCCAGAAGGACCTGGACAGGCTGGAGAGGTGGGCACAAGCCAACCTCAGGAGCTTCAACAAACCAAGGGCAGGGTCCTGCATCTGGGTCGAGGCAACAAATCCAGGCTGGGCAGTGACTGGCTGGAGAGCAGCCCTGAGGAGAGAGACTTGGGGGTGCTGGGGAGGAGAAGCTCACCAGGAGCTCTCAGGTGCACTTGCAGCCCGGAAAGCCAATCAGAGCCTGGCTGCATCAGGAGAAGTGTGGCCAGCAGGGCAAGGAGGGGATTCTCCCCCTCTGCTCAGCTCTGGGGAGACCCCACCTGGAGTACTGCCTCCAGTTCTGGAGCCCCTATTCCAAGAGGGATGTGGAGGTGCTGGAAGGTGTCCAGAGAACGGCCAGGAGGATGATCAGAGGGCTGGAGCACCTCTGCTGTGAGGACAGACTGAAGGAGTTGGGGCTGTTCAGTCTGGAGAAGAGAAGGCTCCAAGGTGACCTCATTGTGGCCTTCCAGGACCGTAAGGAGGCTACAAGAAGGCTGGGGAGGGACTTTTTAGGCTATCAGGTAGTGATAGGACTAGGGGGAATGGAATGAAGCTGGAGTGGGGAGATTCAGGCTGGAGGTGAGGAGGAAGTTCTTCCCCATGAGAGTGGTGAAGCCTGGAATGGGTTGTCCAGGGAGGTGGTTGAGGCCCCGTCCCTGGAGATGTTTAAGCCCAGGCTGGATGAGGCTCTGGCCAGCCTGATCTAGTGTGGGGTGTCCCTGCCCCTGGCAGGGGGGTTGGAACTAGCTGATCCTTGTGGTCCCTTCCAACCCTGACTGATATTATGATACTATACTATGATACTTCAAAAGCAAGGTGGCTAAACGGAATTGGAGGTGTTACAAATTTTTTGGCACCTAGTCCTGAGATTCTCTTGGCCACAGTGAGATCACATGTGCAGGTTTCAAGTAAAAGGAGTAAGTACTGAATGAACAGGAATGTGGGGAAAGAGAAGGAGAGTTGATGTTGCAGGTTATGTGAAAGACTAGATCAAGCTAACAAGGAGTTTCTCAAAAGTTAAAGGAGAGATAGACTCAGAGGAAAACTGGCTCTTCCCTGGCTCTTCTGGCCTCTTTAGCTAATCATTTCTTCTCACCTATGTCCAACTTACTCTTTTTAAGATGGAAATCTAGGCTGTCTACTGTAACTTGTACGACTGGCAAACTTTATATCTCTTTCACTCACTCTGTGAGTCCTGGGAATTCTTATTTCTATTTAGCAATTGCTTTTCAATTTCTGCCTCCTCTCTCCAGGACCATGAAAATTGCTTGATGGCTAAGAGGATTGCAAAAGTGTGTTTCCTTGAGGGCTGTGCAGGGGGCTGCTGGGTTTTTATTACTGGTGAAGATGCAAGAGAGAAAATGATCCAGGCTTCAGGGGCAGGCATTAATGGTCACACTTCCAGCTAACACATAAGGTCAGGAAACAAAATACAGTACTTATCATCATACTTCAGAAGTTAAGTAAGTGTTATGGGTTGGATTGGTTCCCTCCCAATAACTTTGTTTAGAGTCTGCCCTCCAGAGCAAATTCACCACACTCAGAATTTGGAAGTAAAACGGAGCTGAATTTACAAAAGAAACTAAATATGAAAGTATAAAAGGCAGTGAGCATGTAGAGGGTGTACTTGCATGGATATATATATACACAGCATAATGACCTTAGTTCAGCTCTTTTATTCCCTCCTGGGGACAAAAGGGCCCCAGAAGGCTGTACGACCACAGGCACTCCCTCTTCACTGCCCCCCTGCAGCTTAGAGAAGCCCCAAGGTCAGAGGGAGAACAGCAAAGCCTGAAGGCCAAGCAAGAGCAGCAAGAGAGAGACAGCAGCTTGTTCTGCAGAATGTAAGCTATTTCTTCAGACCCACTGAGAGAGATGTCTCTTTATTATAATATGAACTCTGAGGAGTCCACCCCTCTCAGACTGTCCCAATCCTCCAGAAAATTCTGCTTGCAACTAAAATTTTAGATCTATAGTGTAACATTGTGTCCCACAAACACCAAGAATACAGCCCACAAAGACCAAAATGCAGTAAAAGGGGAAAGCACTCCCTGTGCCTTGGACAGCATGCTGCTTCTATGGACAAAGCTGTCTTGAATCTTGAGTCTATTCCACAAAGAACTAATTTCAGTATCACAGTACCACAGTATCACCAAGGTTGGAAGAGACCTCAAAGGTCATCGAGTCCAACCTGTCACCACAGACCTCATGACTAGACCATGGCACCAAGTTACAGTGCCACATCCAATCCCCTCTTGAACACCTCCAGGCATGGGGACTCCACCACCTCCCTGGGCAGCACATTCCAGTGGATAACAACTCTCTCAGTGAAGAACTTCCTCCTCACCTCCAGCCTAAACTTCCCCTGGTGCAGCTTGAGACTGTGTCCTCTTGTTCTGGTGCTGGCTGCCTGGGAGAAGAGACCAACCTCTGCCTGGCTACAACCTCCCTTCAGGTAGTTGTAGAGAGCAATGAGGTCTCCTCTGAGCCTCCTCTTCTCCAGGCTAAGCAACCCCAGCTCTCTCAGCCTCTCCTCACAGGGCTGTGCTCAAGGCCTCTCCCCAGCCTTGTTGCCCTTCTCTGGACACCTTCAAGTGTCTCGATGTCCTTCTTAAACTGAGGGGCCCAGAACTGGACACAGGACTCAAGGTGTGGCCTAACCAGTGCAGAGTCCAGGGGCAGAATGACCTCCCTGCTCCTGCTGGCCACACTCTTCCTGATGCAGGCCAGGATGCCATTGGCCTTCTTGGCCACCTGGGCACACTGCTGGCTCATGTTCAGGCAGCTGTCAATCAGCACCCCCAGGTCCCTCTCTGTTTGGGAGCTCTCAGCCACTCTGACCCCAGCCTGTAGCTCTGCATGGGGTTGCTGTGGCCAAAGTGCAGCACCTGGCACTTGGACTTGTTGAATGCCATCCTGTTGGCCTCTGCCCATCTGTCCAGTGGGTCAAGGTCCCTCTGCAGAGCCCTTCTGCCCTCTGACTGACCAACATCTGCTCCCAGCTTGGTGTCATCTGCAAATTTACTGATGACTGTCTCAATCCCCTCATCCAGATCATCAATGAAGATATTAAAGACCATGGGGCCCAGCATTGATCCCTGGGGGACTCCACTGGTGCCTGGCCTCCATCTGGCTGTGGCACCATTCACCACCACTCTCTGGGCTCAGCCTCCAGCCAGTTCCTAACCCAGCTCAGAGTGCTGCTCTCCAAGCCACGAGCTGATTGCTTAGCCAGCAGTTTGCTGTGGGGGACGGTGTCAAAGGCCTTGCTGAGGTCCAGGTAGACCACATCCACAGGCCTCCCCAGGCTTTAAAACTGTGTTTTTCCAGGCTGAACCTGACACTTTCAGCTCCATATTGAATTTTAATTGATTTTGCTTTAACATCCTATTGTAGACTTGAAAGAGTTTCATTACAATTGTTTAGACAGTTACACTCAGTTTATTCACCTAGCAATATACTCTGCCAATTACTCTCTAGGATAAAGCACGTAAGGTGCCTCACAGCTTTATTGTTTCATGCAGTTTGTATCAGAAACAGAAAGTCAATTATTTGAATATATTCAGTATGGAGTTCAATAAATAATGCATTGCTGAAGGCCTTTCCAGATTGACCACCAGCTAATTTTGCTCACTGTCACTTATTCATAAAAGAATGCTTGATGGTTTTTAGCAAAGAGCAGGACCCCCAGCAGCTGTCTGCTGTGAATGTGCTGAGGCTGGATAAGCTCCAGCTGCCTGATTGCTTTAGACCCAACCAAAAGATGCTGTGGATGCTTGCAGCCATCATGCATCAGGTACGCGTGACAATCCATGAGGGCCCATGACAACCTCATGAGGCTCAACACATCCAAATGCAATGTCCTGCTGCTGGGTTGAGGCAATCCCAACCACTAATATAGGCTGGGGGGCTGGCTTGTGAGTAGCCCTGAAGAAAAGGACTGAGGGTACTGGTGGATGAGAAGCTCACCAGGAGCCAGCAGTGAGCACTTGCAGCCCAGAGAGCCAAGCAGAGCCTGGGCTGCAGCAAGAGAAGTGTGGCCAGCAGGGCCAGGGAGGGGATTCTGCCCCTCTGCTCCACTCTGCTGAGACCACAGCTGCAGCTCTGTGTCCAGATCTGGAGCCTCTGTTCCAGGAAGGATCTGGAGGTGCTGGAAGGTGTCCAGAGAAGGGCCACGAGGATGAGCAGAGGGCTGGAGCTGCTCTGCTCTGGAGAGGACTGAGGGAATTGGGGCTGTTCAGTCTGGAGAAGAGAAGGCTCTGAGGAGACCTTCTTGTGGCCTTCCAGTATCTGAAGGGGGCTCCAAGAAATCTGGGGAGGGACTTTTGAGGGTGTCAGGGAGTGACAGGTCTGGGGGGGATGGAGGAAAACTAGAAATGGGTAGATTGAGATTGGATGTTAGGAAGAAGTTGTTCCCCATGAGGGTGGTGAGACACTGGCACAGGTTGTCAGGGAGGTGGTGGAAGCCTCTTCCCTGGAGGTGTTTGCAGCCAGGCTGGATGTGGCTGTGAGCAACCTGCTGCAGTGTGAGGTGTCCCTGCCCATGGCAGAGGGGCTTGGAACTGCCTGATCCTTGAGTTCCCTTCCAAATCTATGATTCTGTGCTGGTATGAAATGTGATCTGTGGGTATTTAAAATGCAGAATTATTTTAGATGAGTGAGTATCAGTGCATTTTCTGAGGTGATTAAATAGGAGCCTGCATACCTTCACAGAAATAATGTTACACACAGCCAAACCCATCTACTCTCTTCTACTGCAGCAGTAAGTTTTTCTCTTAACAAATCTAAACGAAACACATTACTTCACATTCTATGCTTTGATATCTCTCCCACATTAACTCATCTCCCACAAAATGAAATCATCTGGTCAGATGGATGATTAACTGCAATGAAACTACTAAAGAAGAAGGCACAGTAGCTGAGGGAGAGAAGGTTGACTTCTTTTTGGTTGTCTATCTAACAGTGAAAAGAACAAGATGCAAGAACTTAAAAGAGCAGAGCATAGAGGAGTGTGTTTTAGACAGGGAGATTGAATGGAGCAGTGGCTCATTGATCTAAGTCATGCCATGGAAAGGAAATAGCATGCTGATGAATAAAGGCTTAATCATCCTACAAATACCTTGGGAGAAAATAGACTTCATGGGATGAACTTTGGCTTTTCAGCATGACACTCAGGAGAGCTGTGTCCACGCCAGGAAAGAGATTTTGGCTGTGCATGAAAAGAGAGCTTCATGAAACGACAGCCTCTAGCTCCTGTGCACAGGCAAACTGTCTTAGTTGCAGGGATGATGAGGACAAAAAATGCTAAGGTATATTCTTAATAAAAGTGAAAATGAAATGAAAAATGCTCTAAACTGCAACCTGAGTGAATCCCTGCTCTGGCTCTGCCGCAGAGCACCGTCACTGCTGCCAGAAACACTGACCGGGATGAGAGATTCCAGTCAGCCCTTAGTACATCTGCAGATGACACCAGTTTGGGGGGGGTGCATCTGATGGATGGTTGGAAGGCACTCCAGAGAGACCTGCCCAGGCTGGGCCCATGGGCTGAGGCCAATGGGCTGAGGTTTAACAAGGCCAAGTGCTGGCTCCTACACTTTGGAAACAGCCACCCCATGCAGGCTACAGACTGGGGGTGAGTGGCAGAGAGGGACCTGGCAGTGCTGGGTGACAACAGCTGAACATGAGCCAGCAGTGTGCCCAATGGCATCTTGGCTTGTATCAGGAATGGTGTGGCCAGCAGGACTGGGGATGGAGTCCTGCCCCTGTGCTCAGCACTGCTGAGGCCTCACCTCCAGCACTGGGTGCAGCTCTGGGCCCTCACTGCAAGAGAGATCTTGAGGTGCTGGAGCAGGTCCAGAGGAGAGCAACCAGCCTGGGGAAGGGACTGGAGGGAAAGGCTGCTGAGGAGAGGCTGAGGGAGCTGGGGGTGTTCAGCCTGGAGGAGAGGAGACTCAGGGGGGACCTTATCACACTCTACAGCTGTGTGAAGGGAAGTCATAGTCTGTGGGGGTCAGGCTCTGATCCCAGGCAAAATTGTGACAGGACAAGAGGGCATGGCCTGAAGCTGTGCCAGGGGAGGTTAGGTTGGATGTTAGGAAGCACTTCCTGACAGAAAGGCTGATTAGGCACTGGGATGTGCTGCCCAGGGAGGTGGTGGAGCTGCCATCCCTGGAGGTGTTTAAGAAGAGTTTGGATGTGGCACTTGGTGCCATGGTTTAGCTGATGTGGTGGTGTTAGGTCATAGGCTGGACTGCATGATCCCAGAGGTCTGTTCCAGCCTCAGTAACTCGGTGATTCTGTGTTGACAGCAGCACCTGCATCACTCCTTCATAAGGTCTTTTTTTAAAGAAGTGCTGACTGAAATCACCTAAGACAGCCATCTGCACTCTCCTGATTGTGAACAATCCTCATTCTAATAGATTTTTCAAGTTACTACACCTAGAGGCATTTCTCTTCTCCTATTCTCAGCAGCGAATGCCATCAGGTAGCTCCTTTGCCCCCTCTGCAAGGAGAGAGGAAAGCACCATTCAGAAGATGCTTTCTTTTCAGAATGTTTTTGCTTTGTTCTGCTACCTCTGGGAAGAAAGATGCAATCTTTGACCAGTGGGCACAAAACAAAGCCTGGTTTTCTTTTGTTCTTAGATTTAACTAACAAAGAAACAAACAACCAACCCCCCTACATAAGAATCATCCATCACTTCCTTTTCTTCAGCTTGCCATTTTGTAGTTTTATTAGTAGACTTATGACAGGCTCACACAGGTTGGAAGGGACCTCTGGAGATCTTCAAGTCCAACCCACCTGCCAGAGCAGGACCATAGCACAGGTCACACAGGAACACATCCAGACAGGGCTGGAAAGGCTCCAGAGAAGGAGACTCCACAACCTCTCTGGGCAGCCTGGGACCCTCACAGTGAAGAAGTTCTTCCTCATGTTGAGGTGGAACCTTCTGTGCTGCAGTTTCATTCATTGTCCCTTGTCCTGTCCCAGGGTGCAACTGAGCAGAGCCTGTCCCTTCCCTCTTAACTCCCAGCCCTCAGATGTTTATAAACATTCATTAAATCCCCCTCAGTCTCCTCTTCTCCAGACTGAACAGCCCCAGGGCTCTCAGCCTCTCCTCCCCAGGCAGTGCTGCAGTCCCTTCAGCATCCTTGTAGCCCTCCCTTGGACTCTCTCCAGCAGATCCCTGTCCCTCTTGAACTGGGGAGCCCAGAGCAGGATGCAATATTCCAAGTAAGGTCTCACAGGGCAGAGTAGAGGGGGAAGAGAACCTCCCTGTATCTGCTGGACTCACTCCTCTGAATGCCTCCCAGGACCTCATGATGCCCCCATGTTTTATCAGGGTGGATACATGTTGGTGTTTGCAATGCAGTCCTGACCATGACAGTATTTAGGTCTGTGGAGTTTTCTTTTCCAAGAAATTAACCATTGTTAATTTGTTTGTGAATCAGTGCAGAGGAGGAGGTGAAATCCATTTGGAAGGTGCTTTCATGGTGAGCTCTGAGGGGTGGACTTGCTTCAGCTGTGAGACACTCAATGCTATTGAGACTAAAATGCCTAGCACCTTTAAAAAGCCCAGCTTTTAATGGCTTTAGAATGGAATAGAATAAACCAGGTTGGAAGAGACCTTTGAGATCATTGTGTCCAACTTATCAACCAATCCAACCCACCTAAACAACTAAACCATGGCACCAAGCACCCCATCAAGTCTCCTCCTGAACACCTCCAGTGATGGTGACTCCACCACCTCCCTGGGCAGCACATTCCAATGGGCAATCACTCTCTCTGTGTAGAACTTCTTCCTAACATCCAGCTTAAACCTGCCCTGAGACTGTGTCCTCTTGTTCTGGTGCTGGCTGCCTGGGAGAAGAGACCAACCCCCACCTGGCTACAACCTCCTTTCAGGGAGTTGTAGAGAGCAATGAGGTCACCCCCGAGTCTCCTCCTCTCCAGGCTAAGCAACCCCAGCTCCCTCAGCCTCTCCTCATAGGGCTGTGTTCCAAACCCCTCACCAACTTTGTTAGTAGTAGTAGTATTGCTAAGGTTGGAAGAGACCTCAAAGATCATTGAGTCCAACCTGTCACCACAAACCCCATGACTAGACCATGGCACAAAGTGAAAGGACATTGCTCCCCACAGAGAGCACTCCTGCCCACTGCAGGCTTGAACTCACGACCTTCCCAGTAAGAGTCTTAGCCCTTCTCTGGACACGTTCAAGTGTCTCCATGTCCTTCCTAAACTGAGGGGCCCAGAACTGGACACAGGACTCAAGGTGTGGCCTAACCAGTGCAGTGTACAGGGGCACAATGACCTCCCTGCTCCTGCTGGCCACACTATTCCTGATGCAGGCCAGGATGCCATTGGCCCTCTTGGCCGCCTGGGCACACTGCAGGCTCATGTTCAGCCTACCATCGACCAGCACTCCCAGGTCCCTCTCTGCCTGGCTGCTCTCAGCCACTCTGACCCCAGCCTGTAGCACTGCCTGGGGTTGCTGTGGCCAATGTGCAGAACCTGGCACTTGGATGTGTTCAGTCTCCTGCCCTTGGACTCTGCCCATCTGTCCAGCCTGTTGAGGTCCCTCTGCAAAGCCTCTCTGCCCTCCAGCAGATCAACTCCTGCCCCCAGCTTGGTGTCATCTGCAAATTTACTGCTGATGGACTCAATGCCCTCATCCAGATCATCAGTAAAGATGTTGAAGAGCATGGGGCCCAGCACTGAAATTCTATGCAAATATTGTCTCACATACCTGCCCAATGAGATCTAAATTCCACATGTAATGAATAGTTACTAATGAGAACAAAGAGAACAAAAATAAGGTTATTTAGTGTGATTGCAGTTGTGAACAGGTTAGGAAATACTAACTGCTTATTGAAGGCAGCATTCATCACTACTGAGGGAAAAATTGTATGTGTCATGCATCTCTCCAAAAATAGCTTTGTAGATGTCCTCTGAGATGGAACAGGAGAAAATATTTTGAAACTCAGGCTGGGGTCAGAGTGGCTGAGAGCTGCCAAACAGAGAGGGACCTGGGGGTGCTGATCGACAGCCACCTGAACATGAGCCAGCAGTGTGCCCAGGTGGCCAAGAAGGCCAATGGCATCCTGGCCTGCATTAGGAATAGTGTGGCCAGCAGGAGCAGGGGAGGTCATTGTGCCCCTGGACTCTGCATTGGTTAGGCCACAGCTTGAGTCCTGTGTCCAGTGCTGGGCCCCTCAGTTTAGGAAGGACCTTGAGACACTTGAAGGTGTCCAGAGAAGGGCAACAAGGCTGGGGAGAGGCCTTGAGCACAGCCCTGTGAGGAGAGGCTGAGGGAGCTGGGGTTGCTTAGCCTGGAGAAGAGGAGGCTCAGGGGAGACCTCATTGCTCTCTACAACTACCTGAAAGATGGTTGTAGCCAGGCAGAGGCTGGCCTCTTCTCCCTAGCAACCAGCACCAGAACAAGAGGACACAGTCTCAACCTGCACCAGGGGAGGTTTAGGCTGGAGGTGAGGAGAAAGTTCTTCACTGAGAGAGTCACTGGCCATTGGGATGTGCTGCCCAGGGAGGTGGTGGAGTCACCGTCCCTGGAGGTGTTCAAGAGGGGATTGGACGTGGCACTTGGTGCCATGGTTTAGTAGTCCTGAACTGTTAGGTAATAGGTTGGACTTGATCTCTGAGGTCTTTTCCAACCTGTTTGATTCTATGATTCTATGATTTAAAGTGCTTGGGATGTATTAGTACAGCATATCACTGAGAAAATGCTCTAAAGTCCACAAAGCATCGAATGTAGTCAACTAAAATAACTTTTTATTGCAGTGAATTATTGGAGACATGAGCTTGTCTTATACTAGTACTTGAGATATTCAGAGGCTGTCTGTCAGCCTAACACAAAACCAGTTTCATTAAGTGTCTATAGATAGTTGGTGGCATATCTTGCTAGGAGATAAATCTGGATTCTCTGTACAAAATGAGATTTATTTTAATTTAAGCCTTCATGAAGCAGTCATTCAGGTAAAATATGTGCTTGGCTTGTACTGCCTGGAGTGAACAGAGCCCTGTGATATTTTCTGGTGGGCTTTAATTTTATGTAGGATAAAATATTTTGCTTCTAACTTCTCTTAAAAGAACATGCTGCAAGAAACTGTACTGATTTGTCAGTGAGTCCAAACCCTGAAGTGTGACAAGCTGGGGACTTTTTCTGGTTAAAGGAAAGAAGTCAGAGAGTTGTGGTCAATGGACAGAGTCTAGCTGGAGGCCTGTGTCTAGTGGAGTCCCTCAGGAGTCAGTGCTGGGACCAGAGCTGTTCAATACATTTGTCAGTGACATAGATGAGGGCACAGAGAGCCTCTGTGCCTGGTAAGCTCATGGAGCAGATCCTCCTGGAGCCACTGCTGAGGCAGAAGGATAGAGCAGAGGTGACTGGGCACAATCAGCAGGGCTTCACCAAGGGCAAATCCTGCCTGACAAACCTGGTGGCCTTCTGTGACAGGGTCACAACATCAACAGATGAAGGCTGAGCAACTGAAGTCATTGACCTGGACCTGAGCAAAGCTTCAACACTGTCCCACACCACATCCTGGTCTCTCCAGGCTGGTGCAGGATGGGTTCCATGGATGGAGCATTCAGTGGACACAGAACTGGCTTGAGGGCTGCACCCAAAGAGTGGCTGTCAATGGTCCATGGCCAAGTGGAGGCCAGGGACAAGTGGAGTCCCCTCAGGGATCAGTACTGGGACCAGGCTTGTTCAACATCTTTGTTGGTGCCATGGACAGTGGCACTGAGGCACCCTCAGCAAGTTCACTGAGGACACCAAGCTGTGTGGTGCAGCTGACAGCTGGAGGGAAGGATCCATCCAGAGGGACCTGGACAGGCTGCAGAGCTGAGCCCATGACAACCTCATGAGGTTCAGCAAGACCAAATGCAAGGTCCTGCAGCTGGATTGGGGCAATGCCAGGCATTGATACAGGCTGGGCAGGGACTGTCTTGAGAGCAGCCTTGAAGAAAAGACCTTGGGGGTGCTGGGGGAGGAGAAGCTCAACAGGAGCCAGCAGTGAGCACTTGCAGCCCAGAGAGCCAAGCAGAGCCTGGGCTGCAGCAAGAGAAGTGTGGCCAGCAGGGCCAGGGAGGGGATTCTGCCCCTCTGCTCCACTCTGCTGAGGTCGCAGCTGGAGCTCTGTGTCCAGATCTGGAGCCTCTGTTCCAGGAAGGATCTGGAGGTGCTGGAAGGTGTCCAGAGAAGGGCCACGAGGATGAGGAGAGGGCTGGAGCTGCTCTGCTCTGGAGACAGACTGAGAGTTGGGGCTGTTCAGTCTGGAGAAGAGAAGGCTCTGAGGAGACCTTCCTGTGGCCTTCCAGCATCTGAAGGGGGCTCCAAGAAAGCTGGGGAGGGACTTTTGAGGGTGTCAGGGAGTGAGGTCTGGGGGGGATGGAGGAAAACTAGATGTGGATAGATTCAGATTGGATGTTAGGAAGAAGTTGTTCCCCAGGAGGGTGGTGAGAGCCTGGCACAGGTTGCCCAGGGAGGTGGTGGCAGCCTCCTGCCTGGAGGTGTTTGCAGCCAGGCTGGATGTGGCTGTGAGCAACCTGCTGTAGTGTGAGGTGTCCCTGCCCATGGCAGGGGGGCTGGAAGTGGATGATCCTTGAGGTCTCTTCCAACCCTGACAATTCTATGATTCTATGACTAACTGTCTGAATGAGAGGGGGAACTAAAGAAAGCTCACCTTTGCTGGGAAGGTTTTATCTTCCTGTTTTTGTTGATTTGGGGGTTTTTGGCATTTTGCACAAACGCAACAACTGCTCAGCAAATGAATGTTGAAATGCTCTACTTTCACAGAATTGTTTAGGCAGTGCTGTCTTTTCCAGTTTTTTCCTTTCACAGAATTAACCAGGTTGGAAAAGACCTCCAAGATCATCGAGTCCAACCTATCACCCAACACCATCTAATCAACTAAACCATGGCATCAAGTGCCTCATCCAGTCTTATTTTAAGCACTTCCAGGGACAGTGACTCCACCACCTCCCTGGGCAGCACATTCCCATGGCCAATCACTCTTTCTGTGAAGAACTTCTTCCTAACATTCAGTCTAAATTGTTTTAGAATCATAGACTCATAGAATTGTTGGGGTTGGAGGGAACCTCAAGGATCATTCAGTTCCAATTGCCCTGCCATGGGCAGG
>CM037643.1:44006708-44064426 GCA_015227895.2 Colaptes auratus | reverse complement strand
TGGGCCCCTCAGTTCAAGAAAGAACTCAGGGAACTGCCTTAGAGAGTCCAGCACAGAGCCACAAAACTGCTGAAGGCAGTGGAACATCTTCCTTATGAGGAGAGCCTGAGGGAGCTGAGGGCTCTGTAGCTTGGAGAGGAGGAGCCTGAGGGTGACCTCATTGCATGTTGCTAAACTGTTCAGGTGAGTGCCCAGAGGCTTGAGCCAGGCTCTGCTGGGGGATGCCAATGCCAGCACAAGGGGCAGTGGTGGAAGCTGAGGCAGAGGAAGTGCCATGGAAACAGGAGGAAGAATTTTTCCCCTGCAAGGGTGACAGAAGATTGGAGCAGGCTGCCCAGGGGAGTTGTGGAGTCTCCCTCTATGGAGGGATTCAAACCCCACCTGGATGTGTTTCTGTGTGACCTGCTCTAGGTGCTCCTGCTCTGGCTGGAGGGTTGGACTGGATAGCTTTTGAGGTCCTTCTAGCCCCTAACATTCTGTGATTCTGTGATTATTGATTACTGATATTGCTGAGAAGGACACAAACACTTACACAAACCCCATCTGAGTGAAGGTATATATCCTCCTCCTCCCCTGGTTGAACTTGTCACGATATTTTTTCCCTGAGAAGGGCAAACATAAGACATGTTTTTGCCTCCCACACACATGTGTTGTCCTGCCTTAGGCTGCTCTTTTAGCAGGTCAGTCATCTGAGCAGATGAACACAGTGTTATTGTCCTGTCACTTTTTTTTTGTTGTTGTTTGTTTATTTCCTTGGATTTTCATAGAGATTGCAAAAGGCACATTCTTGACACTCAAACATTTCCTATCCTGATTTCAAGCCTTCACTTCAAAGCACAAATGCTTTTCAGCACAAAGCACTGTATTTTTGTCCCCTAAAAGTAGGCTGAACTATTTTAAATGAAACTTGAAGGGAAAAGAAATTAGCCCGAGGTAGACATGCAACATTTTCAGCCTGAGCAGCTGAAGTTTGTCTGCTCTTGTTTCTAGGCTAATTCAGGCCACAAAGGATGCAGACTGTGTAGGGAAAATTAATTGAGGGGAAAAGCACACAGGCTTCTGTAAACTCGCTGTTTCTACGCACTCCGACTTTGGTTGACTG
This sequence comes from Colaptes auratus, assembly GCA_015227895.2. Lineage (NCBI taxonomy): Eukaryota > Metazoa > Chordata > Aves > Piciformes > Picidae > Colaptes > Colaptes auratus. The sequence goes on along the minus strand of CM037643.1, from coordinate 44,063,324 downwards.
AAATGAAAGTCTTCTTGTAAGAAGCTTCCAGCAGCATTAATTAGGGATGTTGTGGGTAGATCCTATAGGTAGATAGGTCAGACAGTGTGATATAGAGTACAGAATCAGAATACAGAATTAACCAGGTTGGAAAAGACCTTCAAGATCATCGAGTCCTACCTATCACCCAGCACCATCTGTTCAACTCAACCATGGCACCTCATCCAGGCTCTTCTTAAACACCTCCAGTGATGGTGACTCCACTACCTCCCTGGGCAGCACATTCCAAGGGCCAGTCTCTCTTCCTGGGCTGCAGCAGGAGAAGTGTGGCCAGCAGGGCAAGGGAGGGGATTCTCCCCCTCTACTCAGCTCTGGTGAGACCCCACCTGGAGTACTGCCTCCAGTTCTGGAGCCCCTATTCCAAGAGGGATCTGGAGGTGCTGGAGCGTGTCCAGAGCAGGGCCAGGAGGATGATCAGAGGGCTGGAGCACCTCTGCTGTGAGGACAGACTGAAGGAGTTGGGGCTGTTCAGTCTGGAGAAGAGAAGGCTCCGAGGTGACCTCATTGTGGGCCTTCCAGTATCTGAAGGGGCTACAAGAAGGCTGGGGAGGGACTTTTCAGGCTATCAGGGAGTGATAGGACTAGGGGGAATGGGATGAAGCTGGAGGTGGGGATTCCGGCTGGACTGAGGAGGAAGTTCTTCACCGTGAGGGTGGTGAAGGCCTGGAATGGGTTGTCCAGGGAGGTGGTTGAGGCCCTGTCCCTGGAGGTGTTTAAGCCCAGGCTGGATGAGGCTCTGGCCAGGCTGCTCTAGTGTAGAGTATCCCTGCCCATGGCAGAGGGGTTGGAACTAGATGATCCTTGTGGTCCCTTCCAACCCTAACTGAAACTATGAACTAATGTCCAGCCAACCTCCCCTGCACAGCTTGAGACTGTGTCCTCTTGTTCTGGCACAGGTTGCCTAATGCATGCACATGTGTGGCTTGATAGCTGGATGAGCCAAAGAGTCTAAGTCAAACCTTCAGCAAAATTCAAGTGAGGTGCTGAAAGGTTTCAAATCTCTGGTAGCCACCACCTAAATACAGGTTGATAATAGAGTTGAATTTGTTTGGGTTTTTTGATGTTTGGTGATTTTTTTTTTTATTTCATGGGGTTTAACTTCAAGTTTTTCTTTGACCATCAGTGAAACTTCATTCACAACAACAGCTTCATTATGTGGAACTGCGGGGTTGGGGGGGGGAATGACCTGTAAAGTCATATTAAGTCCTTATGGGTGTGTTAAAAAGTGCAAACCAATTATGAGAAATTCAGCCTGTCCCCTTTATACCACAAAACTCACCAAGTCTAATAGAAAATGATTAAAGCACTGTGGAAATGCTTTAGTCAAAGTAAGAGAAGGAAATTTAGTGTTAAATAAAAAAGTGCAAACCAATAGAGTGGAATAGAATAGGATAGAATAGAATAGAATAGAATAGAATAGAATAGACCAGGTTGGAAAAGGCCTTTGGGATCATCAAGTCCAACCTATCACCCAACACCATCTGATCAACTAAGCCATGGCACCAAGAACCTCATCCAGGCTTTTGTTAAACAGGAATTCAGCCTCTCCCCTTTATACCCCAAAATTCACCAAGTTTTATTGAAAACAAATTAAAGCACTGTGGAAATGCTTTAGCCAAAGTAAGAGAAGGAAATTTAGTGTTAAATAAAGAAGTGCAAACCGATACAATAGAATAGAATAGGAGTAGAATAGAATAGAGTGGAGTAGAATAGAATAGAATAGAATAGAATAGAATAGAATAGAATAGAATAGTATAGAATAGAATAGAATAGCAGAGTAGAATTGAATAGATTGGAATAGAATAGAATAGAATAGAATAGAATAGAATAGAATAGAATAGAACAAAGTAGAATAGAATAGAATAGACTAATAGAATAGAATAGAATAGAATAGAATAGAATAGAAAACCAGGTTGGAAAAGACCTTCGAGATCATCAAGTCCAACCTCTCACCCAACACCATCTGATCAACTAAGCCGTGGCATCAAGAGCCTCATCCAGGCTCTTCTTGAACAGGAATTCAGCCTGTCCCCTTTATACCACAAAACTCACCAAGTCTAATTGGAAAGAATAAAAGAAAGACAGAAGCCCTGTGGAAATGCTTTAGCCAAAGTAAGAGAAAGAAATTTAATGTTAACTATTCAGCATCAAACAACTAAAGGGACTACTTAACATTCTCATCCTTTACAATGGTTAATAAAAGTTACACTTCCCAGAGCAATTTTAGTTATTTTTTCCCCCCATGTCTACAACTACCATTTCTGATCTACTGTACTTATGATTGCCATGTCTTCACAGGACAAAGGAAGGACTAAACTGAGGTCCAGAACTAGCATTATCTAGTTAGGTCATCGTTACTATACATTTGGTGATAACTGGCAGCTCGTGAAGTCATATGAACCTATAATAATCTCACTTATCCCCCTCTCCCCCCATTACTTCTGCCTGGACTTCAGCAAAGCCTTTGACACTGTCTCCTCCATCATTCTCTTTCAGAAACTTCTGGCACAGGGCTTGTCTCAGTGCCCTCTGCACTGGATGAAAAACTGGCTGATGGCCAGGCCCAGAGAGTGGTGGAGAATGGAGTTAAATCTGTTGGGCTCCCAGCCACCAGTGGTGTCCCCCAGGCTTCAACACGGGGGCCTGTCTTCTTCAGTACCTTCATCAATGATGGCATTGAGGCACACTCAGGAAATCTGCAGGTGCACCAAACTGGGTGGCTGTGTGCATCTGCTGGAGGTAGGGAGGCTTTGCAGTGGGCCCTAGATGCATTAGATCCACGGAACAAGGCTAATTATATGAAGATCAACAAGGGCCAGGTCCTGCACCTGGGTCACAATAACCCCAGGGTGATCTGCAGACTTGGGGATGCGTGCCTGGAAAGCAGCAACTCAGAGAGACAGCTGGGAGTGTTGATTGACAGTTGATTAAACATGAGCCAGCAGTGGCCAGGTGGCCAAGAAAGCCCCAGGCATCCTGGCTGGGATCAGAAGCAGGGTGGGCAGCAGGGACAGGAGGTGACCATCCCCTTGTGCTCAGCACTGGGGAGGCCACACTTTGAGTGCTGTGCTCAGTTCTACTCCCCTAACTCCAGGAAGGACATTGAGGGGCTGGAGCCTGTCCAGAGCAGGACAATGAGGCTGGAGAAGGGCCTGAGGGAGCTGGGGGCATTCAGTCTGGAGAAGAGGAGGCTGAGGGGAGACTTCGTTGCTCTCTACAGCTCCCTGAAGGGAGGTTGGAGTGAGGAGGGGGCAGCCTCTGCTCCTTGGTGGCAAGGGACAGGAGCAGAGGACATGGTTCCAAGCTGCAGTAGGGGAGCTTCAGGCTGGATGCTAGGAAATATTTCTCCCCAGAGAGGGCTCTCAGCCATTGGAATGTTGTGCCCAGGGCAGTGCTGGGGGTGTTGCAGCAGTGTGTGGAGCTGGTGCTTAGGGCCATGGTTTAGTGTTGAGCCTGCAGTGATGGGTTGCGGGTTGGACTGGATGAGCTTGGAGGTCTCTACCAACAAGATCTTCCTAAGATCCACTCTAAACCTACTCTTCCTTAGCTTCAAACTATTTCCTCTTGCTAGACACCCTCATGAAACGTCCCTCTCCAGCTTTCCTGCAGGATCCCTTCAGGTACTGGAAGGCAGTTCTAAGGTCCCCCCTGCAGCCTTCTCTTCTCCAGGCTGACCACCCCCAGCTCCCTCAGCCTGTCCTCACAGCAGAGGTTCTCCAGCCCTTTGATATTCTTTGTGGCCCTCCTCTGGACTCATTCCAACAGCTCTGTCTTTCTTATGCTGGGGCTGAAAATGGGTTAGAGAACGGCAGGTTTTGCTGGTCCTCCAAAGGAGCAAAGCTACAGCAGGGGACACAGTGCTGCACAAATCCATCTGGCTATGGAGCAGGGCTCAAGGTTCTGAATGCGGGTGGTGTTCAAGCCCTAGTGGCAGAGCCTGTGGCAGAGCCTGTGCTCTGGGGGGTGTCATCATTGCTTTGGGGTGTCATTTTCCACCCCCTCACAGAGAGGCTGACCCCATCAGTCCAGGACTCCCATTTCCAGGCAGGAGAGATTCATCCCTCCAGCGCAGGTTCCTCTCTCTTGCTGGAGGGCCCTCTCCAGACCTCCAGGTATGCCCTCAGCGTGGGGGGTTTGTCCACCCCAGCAATTCAAGGGGCTCATCCCTCCCTCCTGCTGGTTCGTTGTGGTGGATTTTTTCCTGTGGGTTCTCCTGAGGAGCTACCTTTACCTGATGGTCACAGCAAGGGCAGCTGCAGTTCTTCCCTTGCAGTTTGCCTTGGAAAGCTGCTGACTTCCCCAGCTTACTGTTAGAGGCAGCATGAGATGTTTCCTGCTTATTTAAGTGTGGGAGGGTTAATCAGTTTAATGGTCATGCTTGCCTCTGCTGAAGCCTAATGCAAAATTTAGTGACAGGGATGCAATTTACTCATTTCAATAAATGGATCATGGCCTAGGACTTGCTGAGAACTATTCCTACCATAAAAACCCAAAGTGCACTGAATCTATGAGAAGTAATTGCCAATTGTCTGTTGCAATAACAATATTTATAACGTGGCTTTATTGTAGCCTGTGTGCTATCTGAAGAGGTAAACAGCTAGCTTCTGGGTGAGTTGCAAATGATAACCTAGCAGTGCTAAGATTTGCTGTCTGCTGCTGTTAGTCTGGAGATAGATGGAGATATACTTAGGGGATGTGGTGTGCACCTGAAAAACTTATTCTATGGGTAACATGACCTGGCACAGAAGCTGAGCCTCATCAGCAGGGGCTGTGCAAGAATCATCTAAAGGAATCATTTCACCACTGCAGAAGAACTCTGAGCAGGGAGAATAATTCAGTCCTCAAACAGCACAGCAGCTGATAAACAGTACTTTGGATCCTTTTATTTCCTTCCCTGCTGCTAACCACAAACATATTCAAACCCTCTCCGGTCACTAACCAAACACTGTCCAGGAGAGGCTGAGGGAGCTGGGGTTGCTCAGCCTGGAGGAGTCCCAGGGGAGACCTTATTGCTGTCTACAACTCCCTGAAGGGAGGTTGTAGCCAGGTGGGGGTTGGTCTCTTCTCCCAGGCAGCCAGCACCAGAACAAGAGGACACAGTCTCAAGCTGTGCCAGGGGAGGTTCAGGCTGGATGTTAGGAAGAATTTCTTCCTGGAAAGAGAGATTGGCCATTGGAATGGGCTGCCCGTGGAGGTGGTGGAGTCACCATCACTGGAAGTGTTTAAAACCAGCCTGGACGAGGCACTTGGTGCCATGGTTTAGTTGATCAGATAGTGTTGGGTGATAGGTTGGGCATGATGATCTCGAAGGTCTTTTCCATCTTAGTTAATTCTGTGATGTATGTCTTGTGCAGCTTCACTTCTTGTAGCCTATGCACATCGAGCTCTGTAGCTCTTGGCTTTGAAAGAGCAGGGTGGCTTTGCAACCCAGTGATAATGGGTGGTGGCTGTGGCAACTGGAGTGACTTCTGAGTAGTACCAGCTGGTGGAACTTTTAGTTGGCATTAGCTGAGGTTTCAAGCACAGTTTTAGGATCACAATGTTTGCCCTGCTCAGCCAGAGCATTGTCAGTGTGCAGCGGGGTTGTTCCTGGCTTTACTGCCAGTAAGATCACTGTGGTGCTGGAGAAGTGATCCAGATTTATGGATCTGCATTAATTTTATGGATTGTTTTGTTTCCAGTGTCTTTTTTTAGATGCCTTGCTTATGTCTGAATGTTGGCAGTGGGAAATCACATCTCCCCCTCTCTTTGTTTTTCAGCACAACTCCAAATGTGAGCTACTGTTGCAGGCACCTCCTTTCCTCTGCGTCTTTGATCCTTTTATATTTGCTCCATTAAAGTTATCTTTAGATTTGTTTTGTCGTCTTTGTCTCAGACATCAGCCTTGTCATTGATGGCTGGAAGAGGCTGACATTTGCCTGTGACAATGCGGCGGCGTCTCCACAAGGAGGCGCTACTGTGCTGAGTTGCTGGGCGAAATGGCAAAGCCCCTCGCTGGACCACGTTACAAGGACGTGCAGCAACCTCTGCCTGCAGCACTGGTTTCTGGGCTTGTGAAAAAGCAGAATCCACGCTGACCTAGAAACTCAGGCGTGTTGGAAACCTGCACCCAGATTTCATTAGGTTGCCTGTTTGCCTCCTCTGGTCTTGCAAGGGCAAGTCTTACTATGATAGCAGCTAATGGCTTCTGACTAATGCCTCTTGCAGGTTTGTCACAGCTGTTGTGCGTAAATGTTGTCCACTGACTCCAAGGCAGTGACTTACTGAAGACTAAACAAATAATTTCAATATTTGTTTATTCAACCTGGAGAGGACCCTGGACTTTTCTAGCGTGCGTGCGTGCCTGCCCACTTTCATAGGCATAGCCCACTGATGGACCAAAACCAAACCAGCAAGCATACAGGCATATAAGGACTGGAAACAGAATCAGCACAAAGCTATCTCCTAGATGCTTTTTTGAAAACCAACCAATTGCATCTCAGCACCAGTCCTCGTGTTCATGCTTCACCAACAGAGGGAATGCTCCACCCAGTAACCTTTCCCATTTAAAATCATAACCAAACCATAATACAATAATAATACAATACACCAGGTTGGAAGAGACCTTCAAGATCATCACGTCCAACCTATCAACCAATCCAACCCACCTAAATACAATACAGTACAATACAATACAATACAACACAACCCACCTAAACAACTGAACCATGGCACCAAGCACCCCATCAAGCCTCTTCCTGAACACCTCCAATGATGGTGACTCCACCACCTCCCCGGGCAGCACATTCCAATGGGCAATCACTCTCTCTGTGTAGAACTTCTTCCTAACATCCAGTCTAAAACCTGCCCTGGCGCATCCTGAGACTGTAAAAGACTGTCATGGAATCATAGAATAGAATGGGCCAGGCTGGAAAGTGACCTCCGAAGGTCATCCAGCCTGACCTCTCGCACTCAGCAGGGACATCCCCAACTAGATCAGGTTGCCCAGGGCCTCATCCAGCCTCACCTTGAATATCTCCAGGGAAGGAGCCTCAACCACCTCCCTGGGCAACCTGTTCCAGTGTTCCACCACCCTCATAGTGAAGAACTTGTTCCTAACATCCAATCTCAATCTGCTCTGCTCTAGTTTGAAGCCATTGCCCTTGGTCCTGTCCCTGCAGTCTCTCTCCATCCTTGTTGTAGTCCCCTTCAAATGCTGGAAGGCTGCTATTAGGTCTCCTGGGGGACCTGTCCTATCCTAGTGTAACCACATCCCATGGCATTCTTCATCTGCATTTTCTTGTGGTATCCAGAGAAGTATTTTAAACACTGAAGCCACCAATACTGTCTTAATAATAATAATATCTATTTTGCTCTGCTCCTCAGAGTCCAGGAAAATAAAATAAAATCACAAAAACCACCCAGACAAACAAAACTCTAAGCCAGGGAGGGATCCAATCACCATTGGAGGGTAGAGTTATATCTGCTTCCTAGTTTTCAGGATCAGATAATTTCTCATTGACAAATCTGTGCTTCAGGCATAATTCAATAAAATATATAAAGGTTTTGTGGCCTTGTGAGAGTCTGCAGTGCACAAACTGGATATATTTTTTATTGAACCTATCTCTTAGAGATGTACTGAGGAACAGCCATGAGGTTCTGCTTCAGCTGCAGAGCACAGTTGCAGTTTTATTATAGTAACATCCAATTGCAATGCTCTGCTTAAGGCTTCTCACATGTTTGTGCTCTGTCCCCTCGATTCACAGGCTCACAGGGTGTCAGGGGTTGGAAGGGACCCAAAGAGATCATCAAGTCCAACCCCCCTGCCAGAGCAGGACCATACAATCTAGCTCAGGTCACACAGGAGCACATCCAGATGGGCCTTGAAAGTCTCCAGAGAAGGAGACTCCACAACCTCCCTGGGCAGCCTGCTCCAGAGTTCTGAGACCCTCACAGTAAAGAAGTTCCTCCTCATGTTGAGGTGGAACCTCCTGTGCTGCTCCTTACATCCATTGCTCCTTGTCCTATCCCAGGGAGCAAGTGAGCAGAGCCTGTCCCCTGCCTCCTGACCCCCAGCCCTCAGATATTTATAAACATTTATTAAACCCCTTCTACGTCTTTTCCTCTCCACATTAAAAAGCCCCAGGTCCCTCAGCCTCTCCTCATCAGGAGAGTCCCCTAATCATTCTCGTTGCCCTCCAATGGACCCTCTCCAGCAGATCCCTGTCCCTCTTAAACGGGGGAGCCCAAAACTGAACACACTACTCAAGATGAGGTCTCAGCAGGGCAGAGTAGAGGGGAGGAGACCCTCCCTGGGTCTGCTGGACACAATCCTCTGAATGCACCCCAGGACCCCATTGGCTTTCAGAAGCTTTGATCCCAGTTCTTCCCTGTGAGGGTGGTGAGAGCCTGGCACAGGTTGCCCAGGGAGGTGGTGGAAGCCTCATCCCTGGAGGTTTTTAAGGCCAGGCTGGATGTGGCTGTGAGCAACCTGAGGTGTCCCTGCCCATGGCAGGGGGTTGGAACTGGGTGATCCTTGATGTCCCTTCCAACCCTGACAGTTCCATGATTCTATCAGAAGTCTGAAGTCAGTGATAAAATGAGCTCTCAAGCAGTCTCTGCTCATGAGAGACAGGTGTTTATGCATTTTGAAAATGACAGCTTCTGCCTCTTCCTCCCCTCTCTTCTAATTTTAGTGTTTTAATTCATCCATCAGTTTCTGTGCACCTTGGGTTTGTGCCTCCGTGCATTAGCCCAGGCCATGACTTTCTGTTCCAACGCTGAAGGCACCGTTTCAAATCTCCATCTTTGCAGCTGTCGTGGGGGGGGGGGTGGGGGTGTGTGTTTCATGATTATTATTATTATTACTTATTACTTTTTAGCTATTCAGACAGAATTACCAGAGAATAGGCAGTGAGAGGCAGATGCAGAAAGAGGAAGAAAGCAAGGTGAGAGGTGTTTAGGTTTCTGAAGAACATGCCTTAGGCACCTGTAGTTGGTGTTGTGGGCACAGGGCAGGAGTTGATTCTGCTGACATTTCTCTTTGGAGGAGGGCCAAGTGTGGTCCTGGAAATCAGTCACTGATAATAATTGATTTCTGGTAAGCAGATTTATTCTGAAGGACATATCCAAACCCTGTTGTTATGTTGTTCTGTTCAGTTTTTGGTTGGCTGGTCGGTTTTGGTGGGGGTTTTTGTTTGTTTCTTTGTTCCACAGAATCACAGAATGTTAGGGGCTGGAAGGGACCTCAAATGATCATCCCGGCCAACCCCCCTGCCACAGCAGGAGCACCTAGAGCAGATCACACAGGAACACAGCCAGCTGGGTTTTGAGTATCTCCAGAGAGGGAGACTCCACAACCCCCCTGGGCAGCCTGCTCCAGGGCTCTGGCACCCTCACAGGGTAAAAATCCTTCCTCCTGCTTCTGTGGAATTTCCTCTGCCTCAGCTTCCACCACTGCCCCTTGTGCTGGCATTGGGCATCCCCCAGCAGAGCCTGTTTGGGTTTTTTTCTGTAACATCTTTTTATTATTATCATGATCACCATCATCATCATCATCAGTGTTCGTAGAAATGTTGACATATGCCACAAAAGTGCTGCGAAACATTTGCGATATGCTCAGCACTCTTTTGGCTAGATTAAAGGAAAGAAGAAAGGACCCTACAGAAGCATTCACAGCATCACCAAAAACACAGCTGGTTGGAAGAGACCTCCAAGCTCAACCAGTCCAACCTTCCACCCAGCACTGCAGGTCAACACTAAACCATGTCCCTAAGCACCAGCTCCACACACTGCTGCAACACCTCCAGAGGCAGTAGCCACCATTGCAACGTTTGAAAATCTTTTCAGTAAAGAAATATTTCCAGCCTGAACCTCCCCTGCTGCTGCTCAAAACCATTCCCTCTGCTCCTGTCCCTTCCCATCAAGGAGCAGAGGCTGCCCCGTCCTCACTCCAACCTCCCTTCAGGGAGCTGTAGAGAGCAATGAGGCTCTCCCCTGAGCCTCCTCTTCTCCAGCCTGAACACCCCCAGCTCCCTCAGCCCCTCCTCATAGCCCAGGGGCTCCAGGCCTTTCTCCAGCCTCATTGCCCTGCTCTGGACAGGCTCCAGCCCCTCAATGTCCTTCCTGGAGTGAGTGGTCCAGAACCGAACACAGCACTCGAGGTGTGGCCTCCCCAGTGCTGAGCACAGGGGGATGGTCACCTCCTGTCCCTGCTGCCCACCCTGCTTCTGATCCAAGCCAGGATGCCTTTGGCTTTGTTAGCCACCATTCATAATGAGTCTACAAATGGGCAGTAATTGCACCCAGGAATGTATGGCCAGGAGCTGCAAAAGAACTAAAATGTGAAGCATCACTGAGATCAAGATATTCCTGTAGTCATAACACAGCATAATTGTGCAAAGGTTTTTAATTCAAAAGTGATTTCATTTTTGATTAATGGCCAATTAATTTGCTTAGGCAAAGCCTATGCCAATATCACTCCTAGAAATGTATTTTCAAATGATGTGCTCCGTTATAATTCTGTTGGTTTAACACAATTGTTTCCAACAACCTTTTAATCTGTCGCTGCTTGTCTCAGCCTTTATTTAAAGGCTGCACTGCTATTCCTGTGTGTTACGGTTTAGCTCCAGCTGGGAAGCGAGCCCCACGCAGGCACTACCCTGGGTAGGACAGGGGAGAGAATTGGAAGGGTGGAAGTGTGAAAACTTGTGGGATAAAGACAGCTTTGTAGGCAAAACAAAGCTGCACAACCAAGCCTCACCACTTCCCATCAGTAGGCAGGTGTGGAGTCATCCCCAAAAAAGCAGGGCTCCATCACACAGAACAGTTACTCAACGTGATGAAGCTTACCAGGAAGACAAACATCGCTCCAAATAGCCTCCTCTTCCTTCTTCTTCCTCTCCTTTCATATGCTAAGCCTTGCAGCCTGTGGTGTGGGTTACTGCTTGGGGCGGTTGGGGGCAGCTATTTCCCTCTCAAACTGTTGTGCACTCCCAGCCTACTCACTGGCAGGGTGAGAAGCAGAAAAGACCTGAACTCTGCATAAGTGCTGCTCAGGAGTAGTGAAAACACCTCTGTATTATCAGCACTGGTTTCATCACAAAGCCAAACATGGTCTCACACCAGATGCTATGAAGAAAATGAAGCCTAGCCCAGCCTGAATGAGCACAAGGAATGGTGACTCAGGTACCTCACCACAAGCTGACACTTTGCTCTTTCATTTTAAGATTAGGGCTCCCTCTAGGAAGAGCACAAAGGTAAAATAAACACAATCTGACAGTGAAAACAAATGGTTAGATAAAGGTATTCTGGGAAAGAACAACCCCATGGAGCAGAATAGGCTGGGGACTGACCTGCTGGAGAGCAGTGAAGGGGAAAAGGAACTGGGGGACCTGGGGGATGGGAGGTTGACCATGAGCCAGCAATGTGCTCTTGTGGCCAAGAAGGCCAATGGCATCCTGGGGTGGATTAGAAGGGCTGTGGTTAGTAGTCGAGAGAGGTTCTCCTCCTACTCTGCTCTGCCCTGCTGAGGCTGCAGCTGGAATATTGTGTCCAGTTCTGGGCCCCTCAGTTCAAGAAGGAACTCAGGGAACTGCTTGAGAGAGTTCAGCACAGGGCCACAAAAATAATTAAAGGTGTGCAATGTCTTCCTTATGAGGAGAGCCTGAGGGAGCTGAGGGCTCTGTAGCTTGGAGAGGAGGAGCCTGAGGGTGACCTCATTGCTGTTGCTAAAGCTGTGCAGGGTGAGTGCCCAGAGGCTGGAGCCAGGCTCTGCTGGGGGATGCCCAATGCCAGCACAAGGGGCAGTGGTGGAAGCTGAGGCAGAGGAAGTGCCATGGAAACAGGAGGAAGAATTTTTTCCCCTGTGAGGGTGCCAGAGGCCTGGAGCAGGCTGCCCAGGGGGGTTGTGGAGTCTCCCTCTCTGGAGATATTCCAAACTCACCTGGATGTGTTCCTGTGTGACCTGCTCTAGGTGCTCCTGCTGTGGCAGGGGGCTTGGCCTGGATGATCATTTGAGGTCCCTTCCATCCCCTAACATTCTCTGATTCTGTGATTCCTTAAAGCGCTACAGAAAGCTTTTTGTATACTTGACTACTCCAATGGCATATCTCATTTCAGTCCTGTCCAATTGGTGCATTATCCTGTCTAGGCAGCTCCAGATGAATATATCTGTGATCTCTCTACTGAAAACAAAATCCTTGAGCCAGGTCTCTGTCCAGCTGGAGAGGAATTGGCAATTTGCCTACATAAGCAGACACATGTGTTGGCTGTAGAAATCTGCCCCTAGTTATCAGGTGTTTAATGTGCCAAATACAGGTTGGAAGGATGTACATCCAAATGACAGTCAGGTATCCACCAGCAAGCTCTCCTGCTCTTCTGTATGCAAGGAGATCCTCATCCATAGGTTAATAATGGAAAGTGAATCAAATGAGAAACAGAAAGAGCAGCTCTTATCTTGAAAAGAAAGTCTTGTAGCTGTTCCACTGTCTAATTAATTAACAAAAATAAAATTGTAGTGAGATGAAAATGCAGAATAAATTGGCCTTTCTCCTAGCACACAGGAAAGCAGCAACTGGCAGAGCCAGCTCCTGGTGATAAAACCTGAAAGCTACTCTTGTCTGTGCAGACCTCCAGCAAAACAAAGAGGGGACAGGGAACTGCATGGACTAGCACTCCACAGGCTGAGCTTTCACTACCATGACTCTCCCCATGTACTGTGTGGTGTCAAAGGCATTCTGAATGTGTGGTTGTCCTGAAAGGTCAAACCCCCAAACATGCCCTACCCCACACAATGGGCTAAGCACCTCTGAATGTGCTAACCTGGACATGTCCTGTGCGTGCCCCTGGCCACGTTTGGGTATGCCCCATCCCATAGGTGCAGCCAGCAGTTTCTCTGGTACCAAAGGGCATTCATTGTCTTGGGACAGGATTTAAACCAGCTGAGAAGGTAGGCAACTAGCCTTGTGCTCACCAAGCAAACAACAGGAGCCACAATGCTGCCAGAGTTGAGCTGAAGAGCTAATCCTAGCAGCCAACAGCTACACCTGGGCTTGCTCCTGGACCAAGGCAACCAACACTCTGAGAGCCCTGTGCTGGAGGCAGAAAAGGGAGTGGAAGGGAGAGGAGGGGAAGAGAGGTTTGGGGAGGGGAGGTCTGCACCCAACCAGCAGCAGTATGTTTCTATGCACTGTGGCACAGCATGCTGTGTCACTGTTTCCTCACGATTCCCCAGTGCAGAAGGATCACTGCACAACTGCTCAAAACCCTTCTGAGAAGAAAGCAGGGGAAATGGCATGCCACGAGTGCCAGTGCCAGATCCTGCGCCGGGGTCAGGCCAACCCCAGGCACAGATACGAACTGGGTACAGAGCGGGTTGAGAGTAGCCCTGAAGAGAAGGACTTGGGGGTGTTGGTAGATGAGAAGCTGCCCATGAGCCGACAGTGAGCTCATGCAGCCCAGAAGGCCAAACATATCCTGGGATGCATCAGGAGTGTGGCCAGCAGGGCAGGAGAGAGGATTCTCCCTCTTTGGTCTACTCTGCTGAGACCCCACCTCCAATCCTGCCTCCAGTTCTGGTGTCCCCACTGTAAGAGGGACATAGATCTGCTGGAACAAGTCCAGAGGAGGGCCACAGAGATGATTCAGGGGCTGGAACGCCTCTGCTATGAGGATAAGCTGAGGGGACTGGGGTTGTTCAGCCTGGAGAAAGACTCCAGGGGCACCTCATAACTGCCTTCCAACACCTGTAGGGATCCTACAGGAAGGCTGCAGAGGGACTTTGTACAAGAGTGTCCCCAGACAGGACCAGGGAAATGGATTGAAATGGAAGGAGAATAGGCTTAGATTGGATCCCAGGCAGAAATTCTTCACCAGGAGGGTGTCAAGACCCTGGAATGGATTTTCCAGAGAGGCTGTTGGATGCCCCCTGGCTGAGCTGCTGAAGGCCAGGTTGGATGTGGCCCTGAGTAAGCTGGGCTGGTGGAGAGGTGTCCCTGCCCGTGGCAGGGAGGTTGGATTGGATGATCTCTGACGTCTCTTCCAGCCTGAGCCATTCTCTGATTCCATGAACATCAACAATGGCTAATCACTGTACTTGGGTTAATACTTTAGTAGAAGAGTATTCTCAATCTATCCTTCACCAACATTCATAATCTTAAATAACATTTCTCCTGAGAAAAAACAAATTCTTAAAGGACTTCCAAACAAATGAGTTTTAAGTGAGGTCTGCTGGGTTTGGCAACTTGTTTGCTGCTGTCTGATTTGAGTCCTCAGAGGCTCTTTCATTTTACTTTTTTTTTAGGCTTTCACCTGATCTTGCAGATCAAAATGATTGATCAGACTCACTTACCATCTATTACCCAACCCCACAATGAGCTCAGTTTTAATATAAGTGTTCCCTATGGACGTTTCATCTAATCACCAAGCACAAGTTAATTATGGACATAAATTAATGGTGAGAGGAGAGGAGATTACCGTAGCAGATGAAACCTGGAAACCAGCTATTTCCTCTTATTTCTGTGGCAGCTGAAAGATCTTTGGCACCCATGTTTGATTCAGTGTCCTTTTATGGAGATAGGATGTGGAGGATCTTATCTGCAATGCCCCAAAGGGAAGCCATGCTTAGCATATGAGCTGAGACTCATTAGAAGTTTGAGCAGCGTGAAGAGTGGGCAAATTTCATAGGCAAGCTGCCACTGTGGGGCAGAGGCTTCAGCAGGAAAGCCTCCCTTCATTTAGTTCCATTGATGAATGTCCTCCAGTAACTGTAACCTTTCTTTCAATGAAAGTCAGCTGCCTGTAAAATCCTCCATAATGTGGACATCTACCACTTCCAGCCAAAGGAAGTGCAGCACTGCACAGCCTTTTCCTTGTGGGAAAGCTTCCCTGTTGCACAGCTTCTGCAACACACAGAGGCTATTATCATGCAAACAATCTTCTGAGTGCAGAGGAGGGCAAGGAAGCTGTGAAGGGCTTGGAGAATAAATCTGATGAAGAGCACTGAAGGAGCTGGGGATGGTTAGTGTGAAACAGAGGAGGCTGAGGGGAGACCTCATTGCTGTCTACAGCTACCTGAAAGGACCTTGTGGAGAGGTTGGTGCTGGTCTCTTCTCACAGGTAATTAGTGATAGAACAAGAGGGAACAGCCTCAAGATGCAGCTAATATAGTAGGCTGAACATGAGCCAGCAGTGTGCCCAGGTGGCCAAGAAGGCCAAGGGCATCCTGGCCCTGCATTAGGAATAGTGTGGACAGCAGGAGCAGGGAGGTCATTCTGCCCTGTGTTCAGCACTATTTAGGCCACACCTTGAGTCCTGTGTCCAGTTCTGGGCCCCTCAATTTAAGAAGGGTATTGAGACTCTTGAATGTGTCCAGAGAAGGGCAACAAGGCTGGGGAGGGGTCTGGAGCACAGCCCTGTGAGGAGAGGCTGAGGGAGCTGGGGTTGCTTAGCCTGGAGAAGAGGAAGCTCAGGGGAGACCTTCTTGCTGTCTAAAACTCCCTGAAGGGAGGTTGTAGGCAGGTGGGGGGTGGTCTCTTCTCCCAGGCAGCCAGCACCAGAACAAGAGGACAAAGTCTCAAGCTGTGCCAGGGGAGGTTTAGGCTGGAGGTTAGGAAGAAGCTGTTACAAAAAGAGAGACTGCTCATTGGGATGTGCTGCCCAGGGAGGTGGTGGAGTCATCATCCCTGGAGGTGTTCAGGAAGAGCCTGGATGAGGCACTTGGTGCCATGGTTCAGTTGATTAGATGGTGTTGGATGATAGGTTGGACTTGATGATATCAAAGGTCTTTTCCAACCTGGTTTAATTCCATTCCATTCCATTCCATTCCATTCCATTCCATTCCATTCCATTCCAGAGCAGAGATGCTGCCCTCAGAAGTATCATGCCCCTTCCCACATACTCCCTGTTAAAACCATGTGGTTTTTAGAGGAGAGCAAAAGGTTTCAAATCACAATTCATTTACTGGATGTTCTGTCTTTGCTTTATTATCACAAGAAAATGTTGATAGGGAAAGAGAAGGCACATCAAAACTGTTCCAAGAATTTGTGTGGTTATGGGATAAGAGACAACAAACTTATCTCTAGGCAGAAGATTTATGTAAGGAGGTAAGCCTTGGTTTTTACGATCAGGCCACGCAAACAGCTGCTGTGGTACCCTAGTTATACACTGCAGGTTGCCTTGAAGGAGGAATTTGAGCTCCCTGGCCAAGGGGACACAGCTGTGGGCTCTCCCTACCTGAGCTGGCAGAGCAGAATGGTTGTGTAGACAGGTTGAGCCTTTGAGAGTTCTCTCGCAGCCAGGCTGGCCTCCCAACAGTGTTAGGATGACCCATAAAGGCTGAGATGCTTCTGGTACCCTACAAACACCTGGATGAGTTGCTTAGCCAGTGGTGGAGGCAGCTGGAGAATAACCACCCAGCAGCAGTCTTGTGTGCCCAGGTGGCCAAGAAAGCCAACAGGATCGTGGCTTGGATCAGCAATAACGTGGCCAGCAGGAGCAGGACAGGGATTGTCCCCCTGTACTGAGCACTGTTGAGGCCACACCTCGAATCCCAGGTTCAGTTTTGGGCCTCTCAGTCCAAGAAGGACACTGAAGTGCTGGAGCATCTCCAGACATGAGCAACAAAGCTGGGGGAGGGTCTAGAGCACGAGTCTTGTATGGAGCAGCTGAGGGAACTGGGCTTGTTCAGCCTGGAGAAAAGGAGGCTGGTGGGAGACCCTACAAGTCCCTTAAAGGAGGTTGGACCCAGGTCAGGGTCAGTCTCTTCTCCCAAGGAAGAAGTCACAGGACAAGAGGACACAGCCTCAAGTTGCCCCAGAGAATCTTTAGGTTGGACATGAGGAACAATTTCTTCCCTTTGAGGGTTGTCAAGGCCTGGCCCAGGCAGCCCAAGGCAGTGGTGGAGTCCCGATCCCTAGAGGGATTTGAAGGCCATGTGGGTTAGTGGTGACCTGGCAGTGCTGGCCTTGGGTTGGCCTTGATGATCTTAAAGGTCTTTCCAACCAAACCATTTTGTGATTCTGTGGATCATAGAATTGTTCCAGTTGAAAAGATCTCTAAGATCCTTTAGTCCAGCCCTTGACTTAACTAGGGAATCCCACTGGATGCCTTTCAGACTACCAGATCTTGGATTCTCACCTTGATATGAACTTACCCTCAACACTTTTTGCCACTCTAAAGAAGCCACTCTACTCTGCCCTGCTCAGACCACCCCTGCAATACTCCGTCCAGTTTTGGGCTCTCCAGTTCAAGAGAGACAGAGACCAATAGAGAGCCACAAGGATGTTTAGGGGACTTGAGCATCTCCCCTGTAAGGAGAGACTGAGAGCCCTGGGGCTGATTAGTCTGGAGAAGAGAAGACAGAGAGCAGATCTGATCAATGTCTATCAATAGCTGAGGGCTGGGGGTCAAGGGGAGGGGGCCAAGCTCTTCTGGGTACTGCACAGCAATAAGCCAAGGAACAATGGAGACAAACTTGACCAGAGAAGGTTTCAGCTCACCATGAGGAGAAACTTGTTTCCAGTGAGGGTGGCAGAGCCCTGGAGCAGGGCTGCCCAGAGAGGTTGTGGAGTCTCCTTCTCTGGAGCCTTTCCAACCCCCCCTGGATGCATTCCTGTGCAGACTGCCCTGGGTGATGCTGCTCTGGCAGGGGGCTTGGACTGGATGATCTCTGGAGGTCCCTTCCAACCTCTAATGTACTGTGGTACTGTGGTACTGTGCAAAGTCATCCCAACACATGTAAATAAGTGACTGTAATTTCCACTTTCTGGGTAAAGACAGTGTGTGTCCTGGCAGATTGTGTCACTGTGTTCCCAAAATAAGCCCAGCCATAATTTGTTGTCTTTACTTATGTCTCACACAATTATCCTTTGTGATTATGAGGTGTATTCTGATATTCCTCTCTTTGCCCCCATTTTGGTAACTCTGAAATTCCAAATAAACAGTTTTATGGCTGAGCTGAGACTCCCACAGGCATAATGTCTTGAGTGCTGTGATAAGAGATAATAAAGCCAAAGGCTCAGCCTTACAATTATTGTCTCAGAAACGTTGCTACCCTGAAACATGCAAGATTGAAACTGATGTTACTGAGGTGAAAGGTTGAATATAATCTAACTGCTCAATACTTTCTCATTATGGGTCTCACCATCTGCTTGCAGGTGTGGGGGGTTTCCCCTGCTCTATTCATACTTGGTGTTCTGTCTCTGAGAAGCATTTCAAGCTTGCACTCCTGTCTTCCTTCATTGACTTATCAGAGGTTGCAGATGCCAGGACTAAACAAGGCATTGTGTGTGGTTCAGTGCAAATTGTAATTAATGAGAGCATCAGCACCCCCAGTCCTGCCATGCCTTTTGCAGGCTGTCATGCTGGGTGCTATTTCATGGCTGCACAAGCTTGTAGTGACTGTGGGTTTCACAGAACCACAGAACTGCCAGGGTTGGAAAGGACCTCAAGGATCATCCAGTTCCAACCCCCCTGCCATGGGCCGGGACACCTCACACTACAGCAGGTTGCTCACAGCCACATCCAGCCTGGCCTTCAAAACTACCAGGCATGAGGCTGCCACCACCTCCCTGGGCAACCTGTGCCAGGCTCTCACCACCCTCATGGGGAACAACTTCTTCCTAACATTGGTTTGGTTGGTTTTGGTTGCATTGGTTTGAATTGGTTTGATTTGGTTGGTTGGTTTAGTTGGTTTGTTTGCCTTTGGTTGGTTGGTTTGGTTGGATTGGTTGGGTTGGTTAGGTTGGTTTGTTTGGTTTGTTTGTTTGGTTTGATTGGTTGGGTTGGTTAGGTTGGTTGGGTTGGTTTTGGTTTGGTTGATTTGGTTTGATTTGGTTGGTTTGGTTTGATTGGCTTAGTTGGTTTGGTTTGGTTTTTTGTGGTTGGTTTTGTTTGGTTGGTTTGGTTGGTTTGGGTTGGGTTGGTTGGTTTTGGTTGGTTTGGTTGCCTTGGTTTGGTTAGTTTGCTTGGGTTGGATTGGTTAGGTTGGTTTGGTTGGTTCGGTTTGGTTTGCTTTTTTGGGTTGGTTTGGTTGGTTTTCTTTGTTTTGGATTGGTTTGGTTTGGTTGGATTGGTTTGGTTGGTTTGGTTGGTTGTTTGGTTGATTTGGTTTGGTTGGTTTGGTTGGGTTGGTTAGGTTGGTTTGGTTTGATTTGGTTGGTTGGTTGGGTTGGTTGCTTGGTTTGGATGGTTTGGTTGTTTTTGTTTGGTTTGGTTTGGTTGGTTTGGTTGGTTTGGTTGCCTTGGTTTGGTTGGGTTGGATTGGTTTGGTTGGTTTTCTTTGGTTTGGTTTGATGTGGTTTGGTTGGGTTGGGTTGGGTTGGGTTGGGTTGGTTGGTTTTAATTGGTTTGGTTGCCTTGGTTTGCTTGGTTTGCTTGGGTTGGATTGGTTAGGTTGGTTTGGTTGGTTTGGTTTGGTTGGGTTTGGTTTGCTTGGTTTGGTTTGGTTGGTTTGGATTCGTTTGGTTGGTTTGGTTCGGTTTGGTTGGTTGGTTGGTTTGCTTTGCTTTGTTGGTTTGGGTGGGTTGGGTTGGTTGGATGGGTTGGTTTGCTTTGGTTGGGTTGGGTTAGTTTGGTTGGTTTTGTTTGGTTTGGTTGGTCTGGTTTGGTTTGGTTGGTTTGGTTTGGTTGGTTGGGTTTGGATTCATTTGGCTGGTTTGGTTGGGTTGGGTTGGTTTGGTTGGATGGTTTGCTTTGGTTGGGTTGGGTTGGTTGGTGGGTTGTTTTCCAAACCCTCTGAAGTCAATGTGACAGGTTTAGGCTATGCCTTTAATTTTTTTTTCACAGCTCTTGAGCAGAGAAGCAGGAAAATGCCAACAAATCACTCTTGGGTGCAAAAAGGAAAACAAAGATCATTCTAAACAATCCAGTGGAGAGATATCTACCATAAGTTCTTGTTCCCCAAACAATTCTCTCTCCTCTTCTTGCTTCTTGGCTCTGGGAGCGATGCTAACTTGCTTCTCCTTGACCTTGGCTGCATTGTTTTGGTATTAACTTCTCTGCTTCTGTCTCTTCTCCCTTTTGTACAGGGGGGGAATGGGGGGTGGGGGGGGGGGTAAGGGGGAAGCAGAGAGGGAGAAGCTGGTAGCTTCCCCTGGTCTTTGACCAGGGGGGTCCTTGTGCAGTTTGTTTATCGTAAATCCCTGCAGATATTGTAACTCCTGGGTGTTTTGCACACATTCATTGCATTCCATTGGAGATTGTAGCTTTGGTGTAAACACAGCTTCCATTTGCTTCCAGCTGGGCTGGGCTGGCAAAGGTAATGTTGGGGGGGAAATTTCAACCCACCAGAGTCCACTTGGAAACTGTAGTTAAATGGTCAGGATTCTAATCACCTTTGCCTTGTGCGTCCTGTGGGAGCCACTAGCAATTTTAGCTGCTTTTCCCCCCGTTAGAATTCCTCACCATTGTCATTTTATATCTTCCACTGAGACTTCAAGCCTGAGTCATACTTGGATTCCTTGGCTCCTCTGTGTGCTCTGGAGCCCTCTTTGAGTCATACAGCAAAGACTTTGTTAGGGTGGTGACACAGCTCTTGCAGTACAGAGTGCTGCTGGACAGCTCGAATTCCTCTTAAGAGACAAGGCTTCTGTGGTGCTGCCCTTGCTTACCTCACAGCAAACCCCGAGTTTGCACGAAACTGTTTGCTTTGGCAGAAGAAATCCTTAGCATTCTTGTCTTGTTAGTCACAAATCTTTTTGAAGATGTGAAGTAAGCACAGACTTTTTGAAGAGAAAATGGGGAAATTTGCCTGAACAAAAATGCCTGCTGAGGAGCAGCATGACCACAAAGACCTTAAAGGCTATTAGCTGTGCCATACGCTGCTACCAGTGCAAGGCTGTAGTATCAAATATCTTGTTTCAAATAAACTTTTATCATCAGTCAACATCCTTCCTAACCTGAGGGGTCCAGTTCTGGGCCCCTCAGTTAGGAAGGATGTTGAGTGCTGGAGCGTGTCCAGAGAAGGGCAACAAAGTTGGTGAGAGGTTTGGAACACAGCCCTGTGAGGAGAGGCTGAGGGAGCTGGGGTTGCTTAGCCTGGAGAGGAGGAGACTCAGGGGTGACCTTCTTGCTCTCTACAACTCCCTGAAGGGAGGTTGTAGCCAGGCAGAGGTTGGTCTCTTCTCCCAGGCAACCAGCACCAGAACAAGAGGACACAGTCTCAGGCTGCGCCAGGGCAGGTTTAGATTGGCTGTTAGGAAGAAGTTCTACACAGAGAGAGTGATTGCCCACTGGAATGGGCTGCCTGGGGAGGTGGTGGAGTCACCATCATTGGAGGTGTTCAGGAAGAGGCTTGATGGGGGTGCTTGGTGCCACGGTTTAGTTGTTTAGGTGGATTGTATTGTATTGTATTGTATTGTATTGTATTGTATTGTTGTATTGTATTTAGGTGGGTTGGGTTGGTTGATGGGTTGGACGCGATGATCTTGAAGGTCTCTTCCAACCTGGTGGTGTATTGTAATGTATTGAAGGGGGCCTACAGGAAGGCTGGGGAGGGACTTTTCAGGCTATCAGGTAGTGATAGGACTAGGGGGAATGGAATGAAGCTGGAGGTGGGGAGATTCAGGCTGGAGGTGAGAGGAAGTTTTTCCCCATGAGAGTGGTGAAGCCCTGGAATGGGTTATCCAGGGAGGTGGTTGAGGCCCCATCCCTGGAGGTGTTTAAGGCCAGGCTGGATGAGGCTCTGGCCAGGCTGATCTAGTGTGGGGTGTCCCTGCCCATGGCAGGGGGGTTGGAACTAGCTGATCCTTGTGGTCCCTTCCAACCCTGACTGAAACTATGAAACTATAAGAAGTTGTTCCCCATGAGGGTGGTGAGAGCCTGGCACAGGTTGCCCAGGGAGGTGGTGGCAGCCTCATACCTGGAGGGTTTTGCAGCCAGGCTGGATGTGGCTGTGAGCAACCTGCTGTGGTGTGAGGTGTCCCTGCCCATGGCACGGGGGTTGGAACTGGATGATCCTTGAGGTCCCTTCCAACCCTGACCATTCTATGATGCTATGATTCTGTACTTTTGGCCTTCTTTCTATCAGGACATACTGCTGCCACATGGATAACTGACTATCATCCACAACTCCAAGGTCCTTCTCTCTAGTAGGTAAACCTGTAACCTGTACTGGTGCATGGTGTTATTCCTTCCCAGGAGTAGGCTCTGCATGTGGCCTTGTTGAACTTCACTGGGTTCACGTTTGCCCAGCTCTCCAGTCTGTCCAAGGCTCCCTGAGTGGCAGCACAGCCTTCCAGTGTGTCAGCCATTCCTCCCAGTGTGGTATCACCAGCAAACGTGCCCAGGGCGCACTCTGTTCCTTCATCAAGCTCACTGATGAATATCTTGAACAAGACAGGACCCAGAACTGACTCTTGGGGAATGCCACTAGCTATGGATGTTCAGCAGGACTCTGCAGCATTGATCATCACCCTCTGGGCTCAGCTGTTTAGCAAGTCCTCAATCCACCTTAGTGTCTGCTCGTCTATGCCACACTGAGCTTTCACACAAGGTTGCTACGGGAGACAGTGTCAAAAGCCTTTCTCAAGCCAAGGAAGACAACAACTGCTGCTCTCCCTGTGTCTGCCCATGCAGTCACACCACTGCAAAAGGCTATCAGATTAGTCAGACATAATTTCCCCTTGATAAATCCATCTGAGCCACTCCTGATAACCTCAGGTACTTCAGTATGCCTAGAGATGATCTGAAGGAACACAACTGAACCTGCTGCCACCTACAGATGTTTTCAGAGAAGAAATACCATCCAGTGCTGTGCATAGCTGGGCAACAAAGGGCAACAAAGCTGGGGAGGGGTCTGGAGCACAGCCCTGTGAGGAGAGGCTGAGGGAGCTGGGGTTGCTTAGCCTGGAGAAGAGGAGGCTCAGGGGAGACCTCATTGCTCTCTACAACTCCCTGAAGGGAGGTTGTAGCCAGGTGGGGGTTGGTCTCTTCTCCCAGGCAACCAGCACCAGAACAAGACACAGTCTCAAGCTGTGCAGGGGGAAGTTTAGGCTTAGTCTTAGAAAGAAGTTCTTCCCAGAAAGAGAGACTGCCCCTCAAAATGTGCTGCCCAGGGAGGTGGTGGGATCAGCGGCCCTGGCGGTGTTTCAGAAAAGCCTGGATGAGGCACTTGGTGCCACAGTTTGGTTGATTACTTAGGGTTGGGTGACAGCTTGGACTTGATGATCTTGGAGGTCTTTTCCAACCTGCCTGATTCTGTGATCTTTATTTTTGTAATAAACCACATGTGAATGCAGCTTTGTTTAGCTGAAGGAGTTCTCAGCCCTGGTTTCCTATGGGCAGCAACATGCACGCTGACTGATCTCCTTGTGCCCTCAAAAAGTAGGTTTTGCTGGAAGTTACAAATCCTTTTGACAGACTGCAGAAATTCATTCACCAGCAGAAAGGTTTTCATTCTTTTCTTCTGAATAAGAGTAAAAATAGATCCATATGCATGGATAGTTTAAAAATACTTTGGCTTTTATGGCATATAAATAAACTAACAGGGAGAAGAGCCTAATTTTCTCAAATAGATTGTCATCAATGATTCAGAGGGACACATGAAGGAGTTGTGTCTAATTAGCACCACATTTATAGCTGTTAACCGTGTTTCTTAACACTGAACATTAGAGCTAAGTGATTTTAAACAACCATCTGTGTTTTTTTCTGTACATTAACCATGGTATTCTGTCTGTAACTAATAACTGTTCTGTTGATCTTCCAGGCAAGACAACAAAGCAAAAAGAAAACAAATAAGATGCCTATATTTGAATCCATCACCAATGTATGGATGCTAATGAGTATCAAGGAAATAGGTAATTAATGAATATTGTGAGAGAGAGCTATGACAGATTGCCTTTGAACATCTGAAGCAACACAAGAGTGAGGATGTGCAAATATTAATGCCAGCTCGCTCCTGTTGGTGTGGAACCTTCCATGCCTGAGTTATGTTTGCTGTGTGGCATTTGAGTAGTGTATAAATGACATTCAGTCCCCAGTCAGGCTGTAAATTATCCTGAATAGGATCAATTATGCCAGACTGCTAAATGTCAGCTGTTGGTGGTGTATCTTGAAAGGGTCCATTTCAGTGTCTGCATGGTGCAGTGCATGTGGTGGGGGCTGTGGCTGTGAAGCCTGTAGAGCACTGGGGCATGGGGGATGCCTGCTTTGCAGTTTGTGATATGAAAACCTGCTGGTGATATATTTGGGCTCCATGGCACCACCTGAGTAATGCTGCTACCAGATGCTTCAGAGCTGCTCTCTCACCTCTAAGAGCAGGCAGAGCTGATGATATTGAGCAGGAGTTGTTTCTTTTAGGGGACTAATTTGTCCAACATGTAGGTGCAAGGGAATGTTTTCAAGGCTGCTTGTCCAGTCAGAAGACTTCAGTGATTTAGTCATCCGTAGAAAGACACTTGTCTTGCATTCCACCTTTAGGTAAGTACAATAATACAATAAATCCAGGTTGGAAGAGACCTTCAAGTAGCTTGCATTCATTATGTATTTATGTATCAGTGGAAACATAACAGATCATTGCTTCCAGCTTCAGCATGTGCCTGCTCTGTACCCTTTATGTCAGTCTTTTCACTTTTCAGAGCTTCAGGGGCTGGAAGGGACCTCAAATGATCATCCAGGCCAACCCCCCTGCCACAGCAGGAGCACCTAGAGCAGGTCACACAGGAACACATCCAGGCAGGTTTTGAATATCTCCAGGGAGGGAGACTCCACAACCCCCCTGGGCAGCCTGCTCCAGGGCTCTGGCACCCTCACAGGGAAATAATTGTTGCTCATATTTATGTGAAACTTCCTGTGCCTCATTCAGGATAGAGTGGGAGGGCCATTTCTGATCCTGACTGGTTTGTCCCTATTTGCCTTGCCTTCTTTGCAGTTGTTAAGCAGTTTAACTTGACCCATTTCTAGGGGTTTTGAACAGTCTAGACTAGCAGTAAGATGCTCTCTTTAATCAAAAAGCCTATGGACAATGTTTTGGTGCAGAGAACACACTGGCAGTGGAAACCCGAACTGAGAATTCCCTGGCACGCCTATTCTTCCCTCAAAATGCAGATCCTTTCAGCTCTTGCTGCAACCACTATTAGGCAATATATAAAGCAAAGCACTACTTTTCTTATAAAAAGATGAGAAACCCTTTTTCATAGAATCACAGGAAAATAGAAGGGCCTAGGCTGGAAGAGACCTCACAGATCATCCAGTCCAACCTCCCTGCCATGGGCTGGGACACCTCTCCACCAGCCCAGTTTACTCAAGGCCACATCCAACCTGGCCTTCAGCAGCTCCAGCCAGGGGCATCCACAGCCTCTCTGGACAATCCATTCCAGAGTCTTGACACCCTCCTGGTGAAGAATTTCTTCCTAAGCTCCAATCTAAGCCTATTCTCCTTCCATTTCAATCCATTTCCCCCGTCCTGTTGGTGCACGCTCTTGTACAAAGTCCCTCTGCAGCCTTCCTGTAGGATCCCTTCAGCTACTGGAAGGCAGTTATGAGGTGCCCCTGGAGCCTTCTTTTCTCCAGACTGAACAGTCCCAGCTCCCTCAGTCTGTCCTCACAGCAGAGGTGTTCCGGCTCTGTGGCACTCCTCTGGCCTTTTCCCAGCAGATCTATGTCCCACTTTCAGTGGGGACACCAGAACTGGACAAGGTGGGGTCTTAGTAGAGCAGAGTAAAGGGGAAGAATCTTAGGTATAACCTAATTGATGTTGATCTGTGCAAGGCTGTTCAGTACAGTTGCTAAAGCTGTACTGGAGACGTATACCTCACCTGGTAAAACATACAGGGCACACACACAGACCCCAACCAAACTTAACATTCTGAAAAGGAACACAAGACCAAACCTTTTGACTTCATTGCCTTTGTAGAACTTGTGGTTCTGTTGGAGGAGGGACTCATTCTACAGAAGACTTCTGTAAGCAGAATTTTACTCCATGCTTTTCCTAAGTAACAAAATAATTGAGTCCATAAAGAACCAAGTTAGAATTGGAAACTGGTAACATTGGCTTAAGGATTTGCAAGAGCAAAGTCTCTCTCTGACTCAAGTTTATCACATTGTAAAGACACTCAACAACATCCTCAGGTGGGGAAAGTAATTGGATTTCTCACTATTCCCTATTGATGGACCCATAAGAGAACTAGGTAAAAGCTGAAAAGACCTCATCTCATGTCAGCCACCTCTGCTCAGTCAATGCTTCTCCATACTGTGCATTTCTAAAGGCCAGGCTTCAGGGTCTCAGCAAGCCTTACAGAAAATGTATTGCAGAATCTAATGCTTAGAATCACAGAATGGTCAGGGAAGGGACCTCAAGGATCAGCCAGTTCCAACCCCCCTGCCATGGGCAGGGACACCTCACACTACAGCAGGTTGCTCACAGCCACATCCAGCCTGGCTGCAAACACCTCCAGGCATGAGGCTGCCACCACCTCCCTGGGCAACCTGTGCCAGGCTCTCACCACCCTCATGGGGAACAACTTCTTCCAACATCCAATCTGAATCCACACACTTCTAGTTTTTGTTCCATCCCCCCACTCCTATCACTCCCTGACACCCTCAAAAGTCTGTCCCCAGCTTTTTGTACCCCCTTTCTGATACTGGAAGGTCAAAAGAAGGTATCCTGGGGGCCTTCTCTTCTCCAGACTGAACAACTCCAACTCCCTCAGTCTGTCCTCATAGGAGAGGTTCTCCACTCTCTGATAATCTTCATGGATTATCTCTTTGGACATGTTCCAGCACCTCCAGATACTTTCTCTGCTAGGGGCTCCAGACCTAGACACAGAGCTCCAGCTGTGGTCTCAGCAGAGTGGAGCAGAGGGGCAGAATCCCCTCCCTGGCCCTGCTGGCCACACTTCTCTTGCTGCAGCCCAGGCTCTGCTTGGCTCTCTGGGCTGCAAGTGCTCACTGCTGGCTCCTGTTGAGCTTCTCATCCACCAGCACCCCCAAGGCCTTTTCTTCAGGGCTGCTCTCAAGCCAGTCCCTGCCCAGCCTGTATCAGTGCCTGGGATTGCCCTGACCCAGACGCAGGACCTTGCCCTTGGTCTTATCAGTTTCCTTCTTGTTTGTTACGTTTTCAGGAATATGGATTTAAAGTAAAGAAAAAAAACATTTCAATTTCACTGATTGTACACTCTAGGGCTCCTGTGAGGATTAACAGCTCATTTTTACTTATAAGTCAGATTTAACAACATGTTTTTCCTCATTACTCCGAGTGGCTCAAGTCAGCAAGCATTGTCAATGTTGCCATCATTATCATCATCATTTCATGGTAAAGATCACACTGAATGGCATAAAAGAAGGTCAATTACTTTATTTCCTTCACAGGGAGAGTCCAGGTCCTTCATAACTGTCCTTCAACATGAAGTGGGTGGTAGTTTGAAGCCCCTGTGTTCTGCAGGTCATGCTGTATAACCATAAATCTTCATGTTTCAGAAGAAAATATTGTTTATGTCTGTGATGTTTTGATACTAATTGTAAATGGATGGACAGTGAAAAATGCCTTCACGTTGCCTGCATCAGCAATAAAAAGTTGGATCAGATATGAGATGACCCCACATGGAAACACAGCATTGTCCTCATGAAAACAAAATAAGTCAATGGATTGTCTTCCACTAGGATACTGAACAAATCACAAATTGTTAGGGTAGGAGGGGATCAGCCAGTTCCAAGCCCCCTGCCATGGGCAGGGACACCTCACACTACAGCAGGTTGCTCACAGCCACAGCCAGCCTGGCTGCAAACACCTCCAGGCAGGAGGCTGCCACCACCTTCCTGGGCAACCTGTGCCAGGCTCTCACCACCCTCATGGGGAACAACTTCTTCCTCACATCCAATCTGAATCCACCCAGTTCTAGTTCTGCTCCATTCCCCCCAGTCCTATCACTCCCTGACACCCTCAAAAGTCCCTTCCCAGCTTTCTTGGAGCCCCCTTCAGATCCTGGAAGGCCACAATTAGGTCTCCTCAGAGCCTTCTCTTCTCCAGACCGAACAACTCCAACTCTCTGAGTCTGTCCTCATAGGAGAGCAGCTCCAGCCCTCTGCTCATCCTCGTGGCCCTTCCCTGGACACCTTCCAGCACCTCCAGATCCTTGTTGTAATAGGGGCTCCAGAGCTGCACACAGTAGTCCAGGTGGGGTCTCAGCAGAGTGGTATAGAGGGGGAGGATCATCTCCCTTGACCTGCTGGCCACACTTCTTTTGATCCAGCCCAGGATACTGCCTTCAAGACCTTTTTTTTTAATGTGAAATGCCTTCTGACTAGTCTGAGAGTAAAAGATGAGATTAAATAAAGTTATTCCAGCACAGCTCTTCAGATAAGTAAGATGCTCACTGAGCCAAAAGGAGCCAGCAAAGATGAAAGGAGGGGAAAAAAAAGCTTGCAGGCTGCCAGTCTGTCAGCCCTGAAATCTGCCCAAGACAGTCTGAGAGACCCACACAGCCTTCCTGCATTTGGATTTGCTTTAGCAGGGAGGCCAAGGTGGTGAGGTGTCCTGGCTCTGTCCACTCAGAGCCACTAGAGGATCTTGCTGACAGCCAATAGCCTGGTGAGCCATTTGGTGCGTGCCGAGTCTGGCCTCCGATGTAGCATGGGAGGTGGGATTGGGTATAGCTCACCATGCTCTTCTGAAGACATTGCTGCTTCAGCTTCATTCCTCTGCAGCCTCCTGCTTCCCCCTTGCTTTTTGATGTCAACAACAAAAGCACAAAACACAACTCAGTAATGTCAGTTCCTGTCTTTCTGTAATGAAAGGGAAAGAGTAACTTACACAGTGTGCAGTGCTGCTTGGGAAACCACTTTCCTTGGCTCTCACTCCTGCCCCAGTTTTGGAGTATTTAAAAGGGCAATAGAAGAATTCACAAGTAGCAGAGTGTTTTTATGACTGTTCACTTTTTTCCCCTCTACACACTACCCCTAGCAGGTCTGTAGAGGACATACAGCTCATTTCACAGAGGGGTGAAGGGGAGGGAGTCGTTTGCTTGGCTATATTTGGACCCGTGTAGTAGTGCTAAGGTCAAAACCAGAGCAAACACTCCCTAATACTCAGTTTTCTGTTGTGTTTTTGACCTTGGCACAACTTCATTGATAGCTTTAGTTGCATTCAGATAAGAATTCATCAAGTTATAGGCAAATACTAAAGGTCCAAAAAATAGCATTTATATTTCAGATCCCTTATTTCCAATCTGTATTGCAAATCCATTGATATTTCAAGTCAGATATTGACAGAATATTCAACCCAAACAGCTAGCTGGGATGAGCCTTCATTAAAGAATGGAGACTATCGAACATATTTGGTCCCTCTTCAGAAGATAAATAGTCCAGAAGACAAAGCTTTCATAAGACTTTTACTCTACCAGGTGATTCACAACCTGAGAAACTAAACAAAATAAAAGGAAACAAAGCAAACCAAACCAACAAAGCAAAACTGAATACAACAAACCAAAAGAAAAGCAAAGCAAAACAAAAAAAAACCAAAGCAAAGCAAAACAAAACAAAACATAACAAAACAAAGCCAAACAAAGCAAAACAAAACAAAATAAAACAAAGCAAACAAACAAAAAAACCAAAGCAAAACAAAACAAAACAAAACATAACAAAGCAAAGCAAAACAAAACACAGCAAAACAAAGCAAAGCAATTATGGTAGTTTGGGCTGGGTGCCTTCTGCTGCTACCACACAAGATACACCTTTGGTGCCACAGGATCACAGTATCGCCAAGGTTGGAAGAGACCTCAAAGATCATCGAGTCCAACCTGGCACCACAGACCTCATGACTAGACCATGGCACCAAGTGCCACATCCAGTCCCCTCTTGAACACCTCCAGGGATGGGGACTCCACCACCTCCCTGGGCAGCACATTCCAATGGTGAATGACTCTCTTGGTGAAGAACTTTCTCCACATCTCCAGCCTAAACTTCCCCTGCTGCAGCATGAGACTGTGTCCTCTTGTTCTGGTGCTGGTTGCCTGGGAGAAGAGACCAACCCCTTCCTGGCTACAACCACCCTTCAGGTAGTTGTAGAGAGCAATGAGGTCTCCCCTGAGCCTCCTCTTCTCCAGGCTAAGCAACCCCAGCTCCCTCAGCCTCTCCTCACAGGGCTGTGCTCAAGGCCTCTCCCCAACCTTGTTGCCCTTCTCTGGACACCTTCAAGTGTCTCAGTGTCCTTCCTAAACTGAGGGGCCCAGAACTGGACACAGGACTCAAGGTATGGCCTAACCAGCAGGGGCACAATGACCTCCCTGCTCCTGCTGGCCACACTATTCCTCATGCAGGCCAGGATGCCATTGGCCTTCTTGGCCACCTGGGCACACTGCTGGCTCATGTTCAGGCGGCTGTCAATCAGCACCCCCAGGTCCCTCTCTGTTTGGCAGCTCTCAGCCACTCTGACCCCAGCCTGGAGCTCTGCATGGGGTTGCTGTGGCCAAAGTGCAGCACCCGGCACTTGGACTTGTTGAATGCCATCCTGTTGGACTCTGCCCATCTGTCCAGCCTGGCAAGGTCCCTCTGCAGAGCCCTTCTGCCCTCTAACTGACCAACATCTGCTCCCAGCTTGGTGTCATCTGCAAATTTGCTGATGACTGTCTCAATCCCCTCATCCAGATCATCAGTGAAGATATTAAAGAGGATGGGGCCCAGCACTGATCCCTGGGGGATGCCACTGGTGCCTGGCCACCAGCTGGATGTGGCACCATTCACCACCACTCTCTGGGCTCGGCCCTCCGGCCAGTTCCTTACTTCTGGGTATGCTTTGCAATCCACTTTTGTCACTGCACTTGTGGCTCTCTGTAGAACACTCACTGCTTTCCCTTTTAAACTTTCCAACACTTCTGCAATCCGTTTGTCTGAGTCTCAGGGGTTTTTGTTGCTCTGGTGGGAGGCAAGGGATGATCTGCCTCAAACCCACCACAGGAAAAGCAAGGAAAAGGAAAGGGAAAAGGAAAGAGAAATTAAAAGAGAGGAGAGGTTCGGAGAGGAGAGGAGAGGTTCGGAGAGGAGAGGTTCGGAGAGGAGAGGTTCGGAGAGGAGAGGTTCGGAGAGGAGAGGTTCGGAGAGGAGAGGAGAGGTTCGGAGAGGAGAGGTTCGGAGAGGAGAGGTTCGGAGAGGAGAGGAGAGGAGAGGTTCGGAGAGGAGAGGAGAGGTTCGGAGAGGAAGGTTCGGAGAGGAGAGGAGAGGAGAGGAGAGGAGAGGAGAGGAGAGAGGGGAAGAGGGAAGGGAAGGGAGGAGAGGAGAGGAGAGAGGAGCAAGTCAACCTCCTTCCTAAACTGAGGGGCCCAGAACTGGACACAGGACTCAAGCTGTGGCCTAACCAGTGCAGTGTACAGGGGCAGAATGACCTCCCTGCTCCTGCTGGCCACACTCTTCCTGATGCAGGCCAGGATGCCATTGGCCCTCTTGGCTGCCTGGGCACACTGCAGGCTCATGTTCAGCCTCCCATTGACCAGCACCCCCAAGTCCCTCTCTGCCTGGCTGCTCTCCAGCCACTCTGACCCCAGCCTGTAGCACTGCCTGGGGTTGCTGTGGCCATTGTGCAGAACCTGGCACTTGGATGTGTTCAATCTCCTGCCCTTGGCCTCTGCCCATCTGTCCAGCCTGTCGAGGTCCCTCTGCAAAGCCTCTCTGCCCTCCAGCAGATCAACTCCTGCCCCCAGCTTGGTGTCATCTGCAAATTCACTGATGATGGACTCAATGCCCTCATCCAGATCATCAATAAAGATATTGAACAGACTGGGGCCCAGCACTGATCCCTGGGGCACACCACTAGTGCCTGGCTGCCAGCTGGCTGTGGCACCATTCACCACCACTCTCTGGCTCAGCCTCCAGCCAGTTCCTAACCCAACACAGTCTGCTCCTCTCCAAGCCATGGCCTGATAGACTCCCTCAGAGGTATTAAAACCTAATTTGAATTATATAAAAATGCTTTTAAGAATCTGTGTCAAGGTGCCTTGAAATACTGAGACTTCACCACCATCTGGTCCTATGCAAAGCTATCGTGTGAGGCGAGTGCAGCAGGTCTGCAAAACCAGGCCACTGAGAGCTTCAATGTGTCCCATGCTGAGCAGCTCCTGCCCTTCAGGACCCAGCTGCGTTGTGAGAATGCAGGTTTGAGACGTTGGACACCATTAATTTTCTGCTACAATTATTTTGAGGCCAGACAATAGAACACAGTAGCAGACCCAGGCTGTAGATGGAGCCTAAGGACATCCTCGCTTTGAAAAGCAATATGCCTGAAGAGAAAAAAAAAAAGAGCCAGTCCCAAGCTCTTTGTTCTTTGTGCAAATTTAAATATTTAATGTGGGAGAATGTAGAATTCTCATTTTGAGTCTCTGTGCTGAATAGAGCTATCTAAATGTCTCTTATTACAGATTTCTTTGTTACATCTGCTCTTCAGAAAGCCTTCTGATGATTTATTTCCCATGCCAACAGCCATTAAAGGGAACATTGCTGAAACATTTCATGTTATTGTTCATTTTTCATTAGGTTTTATTATTTTTAATTAGTACACTGTTGCCACCCCCCACCCCCCACTTTATTAAGCAAAACTCCTAATGTAATAAATCCACATGGCATCATTTCTGATCAGCTTTTGTGTGTTTGTCAGTGTTTTGTTTATTTGTGTCCTTATCCAAGGTCATAAGTGATGAATGTTTCTCTCAGTAGGTCTTAGGCAGCCTAGCCCTGAAATCCTTGAGCTTTGTGGTGAAAGACTATTGAGATCCTAAGCCTGATGTCACCCAGCCTACAGAAAGAACAACCTCATGGAGCAGGGTAGGTTGGGGACTGATCTGTTGGAGAGCAATGAAGGGGAAAAGGACCTGGGGGTCCTAGTGGATAGGAGGTTGACCATGACCCAGCAATGTGCCCTTGTGGCCAAGAAAGCCAATGGCATCCTGGGGTGGATTAGAAGGGCTGTGACCAGTAGGTCGAGAGAGGTTCTCCTCCCTCTCTGCTCCCTGCTTATGAGGCCATAATATTTTGTCCAGTTCTGGGCCCTCCAGTTCAAAAAGGACTTCAGGGAACTGCTTGAGAGAGTCCAGCACAGAGCCACAAAGGTGAGGAACGGAGAGGAACATCTTCCTTAAGAGGAGAGCCTGAGGGACCTGGATTGAGGAAGAGCCTGAGGGTGACCTCATTCATGTTGCTAAAGCTGTGCAGGGTGAGTGCCCAGGGGCTGGAGCCAGGCTCTGCTGGGGGATGCCCAATGCCAGCACAAGGGGCAGTGGTGGAAGCTGAGGCAGAGGAAGTGCCATGGAAACAGGAGGAAGAATTTTCCCTGTGAGGGTGCCAGAGCCCTGGAGCAGGCTGCCCAGGGGTTTGTGGAGTCTTCCTCTCTGGAGGTATTCAAGACTTGCCTGGATGTGTTCCTGTGTGAACTGCGCTAGGTGCTCCTGCTCTGGCAGGGGTGGGGGGTGGACTGGAAGTTCTTTCAAGGTCCCTTCCAACCCCTAACATTCTGTGATGCTGTGATCTTTTGGAAGATTTTGTTTATACCCTGTTGATACTCAGCATTACAGTGTGTGACTCTGCCTGGGCTTATGTCTGTACATACTGTCTGAAAGAAAGGAAGAGGGACATGGAAACAGGGCTCTGCTGGCATTCACCATCCTTTCATCACACACACAATGTTTCTGCCTGGTGCTTATCTTTGTTCCTCCTGGTTTCATCTACAAAAAGATTTCTTGATACCGACCCAAACACAAAGAGAAAGATGATTTTCAGCTGCGCTTAATACTTGTTTGTGTGTTACTGAGGGTGTTCATAGCGCTGCTACACTAACCTGCTTGCCAGAACAAGCTGGGGGCTTTGCTGGGGGCCATGCACAGACCCTAGAAAGTTCTGAAATTATAATTCATTGAACATCCTGAAAGCCTAAAAAAGTAAGAGAAAGAAAAGAAGGAACCACACACACCACCACCATGCCACGCTGGGCCTGCCAGGTAAAGCCAAGATCTTTGCTGGTGGGAGTTATTTCCCTGTTTACAGTTATCTGCTCCTAACAGATAAAGCTAATGGAACAAGTTCCCTTTTTCTGACCATACAAACTGTGTGAGCTGCTCAACACCTGCTCCAAATGCATTCATCCTTGCCATGTTCAGCCAGGCTTGCCTAGCTGCACAGATACATGATTAGCATTTCTTGCTTTTTGGGAAGAGCATCAGCCTCAGCTAGCCCAGGAGTGCATAAGAACAGGGAATGAGTGATGGCCATAATGGTCATCAACAGTGTTGCTACTGATGTCAGCACTAAAGAGTAAAGCCTTTCAAAGATTTAATTTAACTTTTTAATCAATTAAGCCTTACTTGGTCCTACACCTAGCTCAAGCCAATCCCAGGCACAGATACAAACTTGGTACAGAGTGGGTTGAGAGTAGCCCTGAAGAGAAGGACTTGGGGGTGTTGGTAGATGAGAAGCTCCCCATGAGCATCTGGGATGCATCAGGAGTGTGGCCAGCAGGGCAGGAGAGAGGATTCTTCCCCTTTGGTCTGCTCTGCTGAGACCCTGCCTTGAATACAGCATTCAGTTCTGGTGGCCCCACCATAACAGGGACATAGATCTGCTGGAACAAGTCCAGAGGAGGGTCACAAAAGTGATCATGGGGCTGGAACACCTCTGCTATGAGGACAGGCTGAAGGAGCTGGGGGTGTTAAGCCTGGAGAAGAGAAAACTCGGGGGGGACACCTCATAGTTGCTTTCCAATACCTGAAGGGAAGGCTGCAGAGGGACTTTTTATAAGAGTGTGCACCAACAGGGTAAGGGGAAATGGATTGAAATTGAAGGATATTAGGTTTAGATTGGAGGTTAGGAAGAAATTCTTCACTAGGAGGGAGTCAAGACTCTGGAATGGATTGTCCAGAGAGGCTGTGGATGCCCCCTGGCTGGAGCTGTTGAAGGCCAGGTAGGATGTGGCCTTGAGTAAGCTGGGCTGGTGGAGAGGTGTCCCTGCCCATAGCAGTGAGGTTGGATTGGATTATCTCTGAGGCCTCTTCCAGCCTGAGCTGTTCTCTGATTCTATGAATTGTTTTTATACTTCATTTGAGCAAGATGATAGCATTGATACATTGCAGGTTTCTAATGCACTCTCCCCTGGTTATACTTGGTTCAAAACCACCATGCAGATTTTGAATGAAAAGCAGAATTGAAGTGTGGGAAGTTTCTCTACTAGTTTCAAGCATATTACAAGCCTTCCAGTGTCTGAAACTGATGACATCATTTACAAATGGGATGAAAAATCTGACTACCAGAGTGTGTCAAAACAAACATATTTTATGCATTAATATGATCCACTCATGCTGCCCACAAAAGATTTATGAAAAAACAAAGAAGGCCAGAGACTCTCCTCAAAGTGAAGACAAGTTTCTGAAAGGACAAGCTAGTAAAGTACTGCATCATTTTTGTTCTTCACACAATTTTAACCTTTCACTGCAGCCTGGGTTATTTGAGTGTGGTCTAAAGTCATTTGCATCATATCCATAGGGGAAAAAGTATTTTTGTTCAAGTATCCTTAAATCAAGAGCAAAGTAAGTTGTAGTATATATTAATGAGTGCTGTAGAAAGGTATTTGTAGTATGATCTTTATGTAAGGGGACAAAACAAACCCAATGGCATCCTGGCCTGTACCAAGACTAGTGTGGCCAGCAGGAGCAGGGAGGTCATTGTGCCCCTGGACTCTGCATTGGTTAGGCCACACCTTGAGTCCTGTGTCCAGTTCTGGGCCCCTCAGTTTAGGAAGGACATCAAGACACTTGGAGGTGTCCAGTGTGGTGGTTTGAGCCTTAACTGGAAGTTAAGAGCTCAGGTGGGGGGCAAGGCTGAGAATGTCTCCCCCACTCCCCCCCCTCTTCCCTCCCAACAGAGAGGGGAGAAAAGGAAAGAGCAAATCCACCAAACAATAATTTGGAGTCGGCTTGGAGGCAAAGAGTTGTCTTTAAGCAATATGTATATATATATATATAAAACAATAACAGGAAAAAGGTTCAC
The DNA here is from genome assembly GCA_015227895.2 of Colaptes auratus. Taxonomy (NCBI): domain Eukaryota; kingdom Metazoa; phylum Chordata; class Aves; order Piciformes; family Picidae; genus Colaptes; species Colaptes auratus. The sequence goes on along the minus strand of CM037643.1, from coordinate 44,027,351 downwards.
AAGGGCAAGGAACAAGGATGGATGGGAGGGGGACAAAAACAAGAGAATAATACCAAACCAGCCTTTCTCTGAGGCAGCGTGGAGGCAGCAGGGAGAAGGAGCAGGTCCGACCACGTGGCAGAGGAGCAGGAGGGCAGCTGCAGTAGCTCTCATCCAGCAGAGGCAGGAGCCAGAGAAGCCAGGGCCAACAGCTAGGATGTCCTGCTTTTTATACCCTAGCTGGGCAGGGAGGGGGGAGTGGAACAGACTCAGCTTCCCAGGCGAAAAATGCCCTGCAGGGAGTGAAAAGTACCTGCAAGCCCTCCCCCCTGCTTTGTTCTTTTGTTCTCAGAAAAGGGTGTTAACCCACCACATCCAGAGAAGGGCAACAAGGCTGGGGAGAGGCCTTGAGCACAGCCCTGTGAGGAGAGGCTGAGGGAGCTGGGGTTGCTTAGCCTGGAGAAAAGGAGGCTCAGGGGTGACCTCATTGCTCTCTACAACTCCCTGAAGGGGGATTGTAGCCAGGAGGGAGTTGGTCTCCTCTCTCTAGCAACCAGCACCAGAACAAGGGGACACAGTCTCAAGCTGCACCAGGGGAAGTTTAGGCTGGAGGTGAGGAGAAAGTTCTTCACTGAGAGAGTCATTTGCCATTGGAATGTGCTGCCCAGGGAGGTGGCGGAGTCACCGTCCCTGGAGGTGTTCAAGAGGGGACTGGACGTGGCACTTGGTGCCATGGTCTAATCGTGAGGTCTGTAGCAACAGGTTGGACTTGATGATCTTTGAGGTCTCTTCCAGCCTTGGTGATACTGTGATACTACTGTGATTCCACCAGGAAATTTGCAGTACTTAGCAAGCTAGGACTTATGGCCTGGCCTTTTTTCCTTTAAGATTTTTCTCCCATGTTTTCCCTTGTGGTGCTTTTAGGCTGTGCCTTTAATATTCAGTTACAAATTTCAAGCAGAAAAGTTGAAAAAAAAAACAACAAGTCACTATTGAGTGCAAAAAGGAAAAGAAAAGATTATTCTAAACAAATTCATTGGATAAGATCTGTAATAAGAGGAGCTGTACCAGAGCAATTCTCTCTCTTCTCTCCTGATCTCTGCTGGTTTTGCTACACTCAGGAGAGATTAGCCTGCTTTGGCTGGCCTGGGCTGAGCTGTTTAGTTAAGTCTAAGCCACTGCTTTCTCTCTGCTCCTCTTCTTTCTTGGGACATGGGGGTAAGGGGGAGGCAGTGGAAAGGCTTCCCTGGTCTCTGCCCAGGGGGTTTCATGTTGTTTGCTAGTTGTCAATATCCTTATTGTATTGTAGCTCCTGTATGTTTTGTACATCTTCATTGCATCCCACTGCAGAGTGTAGTTCTTGCTTGTAAATACAGCTTCATTTGCTTCTGACTCAGCTGCTCTGGGTAAGTTATTGCTGGGGGGAAACTTCTACCCACCACATTACTAATACAGCTGCAACCTCATACCATTGGGAGAAATTACGACAAAGAAATTGTCCCAAGGACTGTGCCAGGAGCTGGCATTCATTGTGCCTCGGACAACTGGAACTCATCACCATTAACTAATGGCACTAGAGCAAATCTATTTATTATATCCTAGAAAATGTATTTTATGATTCCTGTAAGAGGGGGAAGGATTCTGTAGTCTTTCTCAATTGCTGAAGAGGAAGCTACTCTCTGCTTGGAAGAGAAGCAGCATGCAGTTTGATTTGGTCACACCACGACATAATACAATACAATACAATACAATACAATACAATACAATAAATCCAGGTTGGAAGAGACATTCAAGATCATCGTGTCCAACCTATCAACCAATCCAACCCACCTAAACAACTAGATCATGGCACCAAGCACCCCATCAAGTCTCCTCCTGAACACCTCCAGTGATGGTGACTCCACCACCTCCCCAGGCAGCACATTCCAGGAGCAGGGAGGTCATTCTGCCCCTGTCCACTGCACTGGTTAGGCCACACCTTGAGTCCTGTGTCCAGTTCTGGGCCCCTCAGTTTAGGAAGGAGGTTGACTTGCTGGAAGGTGTCCAGAGAAGGGCAACAAAGTTGGTGAGGGGTTTGGAACACAGCCCTGTGAGGAGAGGCTGAGGGAGCTGGGGTTGCTTAGCCTGGAGAAGAGGAGACTCAGGGGTGACCTTGTTGCTCTCTACAGCTACCTGAAGGGAGGTTGTAGCCAGGCAGAGGTTGGTCTCTTCCCCCAGGCAGCCAGCACCAGAACAAGAGGACACAGTCTGAAGCTGCACCAGGGGAGGTTTAGGCTGGATGTTAGGAAGAAGTTCTACACAGAGAGAGTGACTGCCCATTGGAATGGGCTGCCCGGGGAGGTGGTGGAGTCACCATCACTGGAGGTGTTCAGGAGGAGACTTGATGGGGTGCTTGGTGCCATGGGTTAGTTGATTAGGTGGTGTTGGATTGGTTGATAGGTTGGATGTGATGATCTTCCAACCTGGTCTATTCTATTCTATTCTATTCTATTCTATTCTATTCTATTCTATTCTATTCTATTCTATTCCATTCTATTCTACAACTTCTGTGTGAGGTACCAGGAAGGAGGTTGTGAATGATCCCTCTGGACCGTCCGGTGGGGTGATTCTGTGCAAGGGGATCCTTGCATTTGTTTTTCTGAACTGTAGATATATGTAAATATATTTTGTACATATTAATTGCATTTTGCATTTCTAGATTTTGGTCTGCTTTGTAAACATAGCTTCATTTTGCTTCCAACCCAGCCGAGCTACTCTGGTCATTTATTCTGGAGGCACTGGAAGGTGTCCAGAGAAGGGCCACAAAGATGATCAGAGGGATGGAGCTCCTCTAGTATGGAGACAGACTGAGAGAGTTGGGGTTGTTCAGTCTGGAGAAGAGAAGGCTCCAAGGAGACCTAATTGTGGCCTTCCAGTATCTGAAGGGGGCTACAAGAAAGCTGGGGAGGGACTTTTGAGGGTGTCAGGGAGGGATAGAACTAGGGGGGGGGGGGGCGGGATGGAGCAAAACTAGAAATGGGGAGATTCAAATTGGATGTTAGGAAGAAGTTGTTCCCCGTGAGGGTGGTGAGAGCCTGGCACAGGTTGCCCAGGGAGGTGGTGGCAACCTCATGCCTGGAGGTGTTTGCAGCCAGGCTGGATGTGGCTGTGAGCAATCTGCTGTAGTGTGAGGTGTCCCTGCCCATGGCAGGGGGCTTGAAACTGGCTGATCCTTGAGGTCCTTTCCAAATCTGACAATTCTGTAATCTATGATTCTGTGATCTGCAAGTGGTTCAGCTTTAATGGAGAACAGTTTGTTTATTCTGGTTGCTCTCATTCCTACTATTAATTACATACAAGTCTAAAGTCCTTATTCTGGGGTAGGACTTAATCGCACCAGGTCTATAGAAGTATTTGCAAAACAGAGAATTCCTGCCCAAATCACTTCTGACATAAACATTAAGCTGAGAACATTACAGGAATATTTCCTGCCAGTCATACAGAAAGCCTGTACCTGAAGGGGGCTACAGGAAGGCTGGAGAGAGACTGTTTGCAAAGGCCTGCAGGGACAGGACCAGGGGCAATGGCTTCAAACTAGGGCAGAGTAGATTAAGATTGGAAGTTCTGCGCCATGAGGGTGGTGGAACACTGGAACAGGTTGCCCAGGGAGTTGGTTGAGGCCCCATCCCTGGAGGTGTTCAAAGTGAGGCTGGACAGGGCTCTGGGCAACCTGATCTAGTTGGGGATGTCCCTGCTGACTGCAGAGGCGTTTGGACTGGATGAGCTTTGGAGGTCCCTTCCAACCCAGACCATTCTTTGATTCTGTGATCTTATGAATACTGACTGGCTTGTCAGAAGTGGCCTTAAAGATCTTAAAGCTTACAAAAGTGGTCTTAAAATTTCCTGAAAAAGGCTAATAAAAAGGTGAGAGGGTTTTTGGAAAGTGGTTTCTGTTCAGCCTGGCTGTCTTCCTCCTCCAGCAGGATAAGCCAGTGGCTGTAACCTTTAGACAGATCAAAATTAAATCCACAGCTATGCTTCACTAGATTATCCCTCTGAAGCTGCAAGGACTTTCCACATGAATGTACATTTGTCTCCACGTGGAAAGGCAGCAAGGTTAGACTTCCTTACTCATTGCATGTGTTTTTTATGATAGGCTTTTATCTGTCTGCCTGTGTTCTTCCACCTGTTAGATATCCACTGTAAAAAACTCACATGAAGATGTTTTCACTCTGGTTGGTCTCAGTGATTCCCACAGACAAATAAAAGTTGTTGGGAAATATTTTCTGCTGAGCAGGATTTTCCTGTGTTCAGTTACACTTCATGACTTTCAATATAAGACAGAGCTTCAAACCAACCTTTGTAATAACACCACCCTCCTCTCTTTCCTTTGATGTCAAGCTAAGACATTCACCATGTTTTTGAGTAGAAGGGGTTTTAAATGCTTGATGTTGCATTTGCAGTGCATCCTTTCCTGCTGCTATGGAATGGCACTCAGCTTTCAGCACCAAGAGAATTAATTATCTTCTTTCCTTTGCAATACCCATCTTTAAATTCTTCAGACTGCTGTGGGTGTCTGTGCTCTACTTTGCTTCTGAGTTTTGCACTTTATAAGTTTTTAAGCTCTGAAACACAATACTAGTTCTCTCCAAGTTCATCTTAATGGCAGCCTTTTCCCCTTTTCTATTTTCTTTGGATCTTCCCATTAGACTTGGTGAATTTTGGGCCTCTTTCTCTGAGTATGAACCTGGGTTCGTAATGAAAAGCAGTTTGAGCCCCAAATAACCCCAGTAAAGTCACTCAGGATCTTGCAGAGCAGATTGCCAAGCAGAGTGTTCCAAGACCAACTGAGCTCAGCTCCTGCTCTCCATGGCTTTAAAGTAGATATGTGCTTCAATTTTACCAGGCCTCTGATTGCATTAAGGATTACTGATATTCTCTGAAAGTATGTCCTCACTTAACACCCTTTGCAGTTTCTTCCCCTCCTCCTCTGTGCCTTAAAGACCTTCTGTCCCGGTTTGAGCTGGGTGCCTTTAAAGAGGAACCATGAAGCAGACCTGCAGAAGGTACAGAGTGCCCAGAAGGTGTACCAGAAAGATGTCATCTTTGCATTCCCTCCCACCAACCCTGCAGCTCTGCAAGGCTGGCTGCAAAGTTACTGTCTTCCTCTTCCCTTTCTCCTCCCTGGCTGCAGTGAGCTCCTTATCTGCTGTGGGGGGAGGATGGTTCCAGTTTTATCTGTGGCTTTCAAGGCCTGACTAATGTTTTCTGTGCAATCCTGGCCTGATTAGGTCTAATGCCAGGGACCAAGGGGAGGCAGTTTCAGGCCTGGCCAGCCTGAACCCAGCCTAGCAATGGGGGGGGAAGAAAGAGCCCTGGGGTGTATGTTAAACCCCAGATGGGGAGAAAATGAGCACTGGGGTTTGGGCCTGATTTGCTGGAGGTTTTGTGTGAAGTTTTTTGGGTTAATGAACTTCTCTGTTAGACCTAGGTTATGTATTCCTTTGCATTGTATATGCTTTGCCATGCTCACCACTGTGCATTGTAACATTGTAGTACTGTGTCTTGTAAAAAGCTTGTCCATTTAAACTCTCCAACACTCCAATCCTGTGTGTGAAACAGTTTGCTTTTGCCCCAGGGGCATTAGAGCAATCTGTCCTGCTCTAAACCATGACACCTTCCTTTCTTGATTTCCAGAATAGAATAGAAAGAATGGAATGGAATGGAATGGAATGGAATGGAATGGAATAGAATAGAATAGAATAGAATAGAATAGAATAGAATAGAATAGAATAGAATAGAATTAACCAGGTTGGAAAAGACCTTTGAGATCATCAAGTCCAACCTATCACCCAACACCATCTGATCAACTCAACCATGGCACCAAGTGCTTCATCCAGGCTCTTCTTAAACACCTCCAGTGATGGTGACTCCACCACCTCCCTGGGCAGCACATTCCAATGGCCAACTTCTGTTTCTAAATGCCCCACTATAAACCACAAACTGAGTGCTGTTTCCTGGTTCTGCACAGCCTGACTCTGAATCCATCACTCTATCTCCAGGGCACATATGTGAGAGTACTCTCATAGCCTATGAATGCTCATGCACATGGAAGAAGGGCTGCTTTACCTCTTTCCTCTTCTGATGATGTTTGGACCAACATTACAGTATCACACAGTATCACCAAGGTTGGAAGAGACCTCAAAGATCATCGAGTCCAACCTGGCACCACAGACCCCATGACTAGACCATGGCACCAAGTGCCACATCCAGTCCCCTCTTGAACACCTCCAGGGACGGTGACTCCACCACCTCCCTGGGCAGCACATCCCAATGGTGAATGACTCTCTCAGTGAAGAACTTTCTCCTCACCTCCAGCCTAAACTTCCCCCTGGTGCAGCTTGAGACTGGTTCTGGTGCTGGTTGCTAGAAAGAAGAGACCAACCCCTTCCCTGGCTACAACCACCTTTCAGGGAGTTGTAGAGAGCAATGAGGTCTCCCCTGAGCCTCCTCTTCTCCAGGCTAAGCAACCCCAGCTCCCTCAGCCTCTCCTCACAGGGCTGTGCTCAAGGCCTCTCCCCAGCCTTGTTGCCCTTCTCTGGACACCTTCAAGTGTCTCAATGTCCTTCTTAAACCGAGGGGCCCAGAACTGGACACAGGACTCAAGGTGTGGCCTAACCAGTGCAGAGTCCAGGGGCAGAATGACCTCCCTGCTCCTGCTGGCCACACTCTTCCTAATGCAGGCCAGGATGCCTTTGGCCTTCTTGGCTGCCTGGGCACACTGCTGGCTCATGTTCAGGTGGCTGTTGATCAGCAGGCGGCTGTCGATCAGCAGGTCCCTACCCCTTGCTCTGCTTCCCTATTTCTTTCCTTTTCTCTTGATGTTGCTTTTGGCATTAGACAAAAATAAAGTTTATTAAGTCCTGATAGCACAGAAATGCTACAACATTGAGGAAGCTGAGATAAGATAATCAGTCCTTTTAAAAGTCTTATTTCTGTAGTTAAACAAATAATGTTCAAAAGCTGTCCCTATCAGAAGAGCACAGAGATATTTATGTTTGTTATAGTTTACCCTTAGTGCTTTCCTACTGTGTATAGAATTATAGAATTGTTAGAGTTGGAAGGGACCTCAAGAATCAGCCAGTTCCAACCCCCTGCCATGGGCAGGGACTCCTCACACTACAGCATTTTGCTCACAGCCACAGCCAGCATGGCTGCAGAAACCTTTAGGCATGAGGCTGCCACCACCTCCCTGGGCAACCTGTGCCAGTCTCTCACCACCCTCATGGGGAATAACTGCTTCCTAACATCTAATCTGAATCTAACCCCTTCTAGTTCCATTCCTCCCAGTCCTATCACTCCCTGACACCCTCAAAAGTCTCTCCCCAGCCTTCTTGTAGCCCCCTTCAGATCCTGGAAGGCCACAATTAGGTCTCCTCAGAGCCTTCTCTCAGTCTGTCCTCATAGAGCAGCTCCAGTCCTCTGCTCATCCTCGTGGCCCTTCCCTGGACACCTTCCAGCACCTCCAGATCCTTCCTGTAAGAGGGGCTCCCGAGCATCAATACACACACTATACGTGCACATGTTTATAGTACCAGGTAATATAAACACATTTCATCATATATTTTTAAAATGACACATCTATCAAAGGCTGAAAATCCAATGAAGATATGCTTTCAGCTCCCAAAAAAAACCAAAACCAAAAGGCAGGAGCTGCTATCCAAACTCTCTTTACAGGCTCTTCTAAGTGTAATGGAATGATAAGTGAGGAAGCATCTCTTTTAATCAATACCTTCACAAGGACAAGCAATTGCAGCAGAAAAGTTGGACTGAATTCTCTTTCCTCCAGTTGCTTGATTCATTTTTAATGAGAAGAGCATAAACAATAGATATTCACTAAATTGCTTTATTTAACAAGCAGACTATAACATGTTCACAGAATCACAGAATTCTTGAGGCTGGAACAGACCTCTGGGATCATCCAGTCCAGCCTATGACCTAACACCACCACATCAGCTAAACCATGGCACCAAGTGCCACATCCAAGCTGTTCTTAAACACCTCCAGGGATGGCAACTCCACCACCTCCCCGAACTTCCTAACATCCAACCTAACCCTCCCCTGGCACAGCTTCAGGCCATGCCCTCTTCTCCTGCCACAAGTTGCCTGGGAGCAGAGCCTGACCCCCACTGACTACAACCTCCCTTCAGGTAGGTGTAGAGAGTGATAAGGTCCCCCCTGAGTCTCATCTTCTCCAGACACCCCCAGCTCCCTTGGCCTCTCCTCAGCAGCCTTTCCCTCTGTATTGGGTTGAATTGAGATGGAGTTAATTCTCACAGCATCTTTCTAGTGCTGTGGTTTTTTTTGCAGCAGTAGTTGATAACACGGCAGTGTTTTGGCTACGGCTGAACCCAGTATCCAGGCTGTGTCCTTTCAACATTTCCCTGCTCCAAGAGTAGATCGAGGGGTGGGCAAAGTCTTGGGAGGGGACACAGCTGAACCAGCTGACTCAGACTGGCCAAAGAGGTATTCCATACCATATGACATCAGCTCAGGTATAAGAATGAAATGAAAGAAGGAAGTGGGGGGGCTTCGTCCATGGCGTTCATCCTCCCACGGAACCACCAAGCTTAGAGAGCCCTGCTTCCCGAGACCGACCATCGTCCTGCTGATGGGAAGTAGAGACTAACCTCTCTCTCTCTGCTTTTCTGCTTCCGCGCGGTCTATTGCCATTTGCTTATTAGTGTTATTAATTGCTCCTATTTACCCCTGTGGCTTCTGTTATATTTTCCTTTCCTTCTTCCCCTGTTCGCTTAAAGAGGGGGAGTGATAGGGCGGCTTTGGTGGGCATCTGGCCCCCAGGCCAGAGCCAAACCACCACAGTCTTTTTGGTTCCCTGACCGGGAAACGAAAATATAACATAGCTGTAATTTCTGCAGTTTTTTTTTCTATATACTTGCCTGTGATACAAGCTTCTGTGCTGGTCACGTGGCTGTTGATAACTTTTGCTTTGTTATGAAAATGCTTCGTTTGTTTAGGAACATGCCGAAGCAGATAATGGCTATGTGTTTCTTTATCCTGCTTGTAGGGCTGCTGATTTGTGGGAGCTATGTTAGGGAGGTCACCATTTCTGTTTCCCCACCTGAAGTAAATGTGGAGAATTTTATTATGCAGGCCCCAAGATTTGATCCATCCTTATGTGAGCTCTCTAGTATTGCTAATCAACATTATGGCATGTTGGGGGTTTGTGGAGTTTGATTCCATCATGGTATAAAAAGAGACAGTCTTTGGATGGGGATATATTGAAGTATGCTTTGAAGCGGTCAGTCCCTGGGTGGCAGGGTGTGTGGAAGGACCTGGGCAGATTCCTAGGACGGTTATCACCTCCCATAGCCTGGGACTTTACCCCAGAAGAGGCGAGCGATCCTACTAAACTGACTCGCCATCTGATAGAAGGGTGCCTCGCTTATCCCAATGAGAACAAACAACTTCTTGCACTCTACTGGGGCTTGGCCTGTGCTTACCGAGCCACAGTTCAATACTCATGAGGACTATGGCTGAGGCAAGCACCCAAAACACTACCTGAGGATACCATGGCAGAGATGGGGACCCAAACAGCAACCAGAGAGATTGCCCCAGTCGTAAAAAAAGAAGCAGTGGACAAGGAGGTCAACAGGTCCCTCTCAACGATGGTAAGGGATGAGGAAGATTATGATCAAGAGGCTGGTCCATCAGGTGAGAGATTGGAGGAAGTGAGTGAGATCAAACAAGAAGCAGAGACTACTCGGTCCTTAACTTCAGCAGAACTGAGAGAGACATACGTAAGGATTATAGTCGCCAGCCAGGAGGAGCGGATTGCTGCTTGGCTGCTCCGGTGCTGGGATAATGGGGCTGACAGCCAATTGCTGGAAGGGAAAGAAGCCAACAACTGGGACCCATTGCTAGAAACAGAGGTTATTGAGAAAGGCATTGCAAAGGAGACAGGCATATGCAGCCTCGGGAGACGACTCCTGCTAAGTGTCAGGGCCAGGTACCCATGCAAGGAGGACCTTATGAGTTCTCCAGGGAAGTGGAACACTGCAGATGAAGGAATCCATACCTAAGAGAATTAGCGGTGTTGGAAGTTATCTATAGTGATTTAGACGATCAAAGTGTTTTCCACAGATCCAGAGGATGTCCATGCACACGGGCCATGTGGAGGAAAGTGATCCAAGCTGCTCCAGCATCGTATCAAACAGCCTAGCATTGATGTACTATGTGGATGAGAACGCACGGTTGTGGAGATTGTGTCGCCTGGCTTCAGAATTTTGAAGATAACCTCAGTATCAACTCACTTCCACGAGCCAGTGCCTCATCGACCAGGGGTAATCCAGGAAATCCATCCCCTCCTGCCTCAGTCGGAGGGAAAGGGAGTCCAGACGCACACCACGTGGATTTACTCTGGTTTTTTCCTTCGTAACCAGGGGAGGATATGAGGAAGTGGGGACGGTGAACCTAGCTCCTGGTCCACCCACTGGGCTGGACCTCTGGACACAGGAAATTAGGTATTTCTACAATATTCTCTGCACCACCACTATAAGATCCAGTGTGAGGTCTGGCACCTCCTCTGCTTCCTCACCGCCGCCCGGAACTGGGGGAGAGTTGTCTCCCGGCCATGGGCTGGCTAGCCCAAGGCCACGGGGGGATGGGCAGTCTCAATCTGGCCAGCTGAGACTAGCCTAGCAGTGGGGAGGGGGGAAGAAGGAGCCTGGGGGTCTTGGATACCACCAGGTGGGGATGGGATCTTTCTGGGTGCTTTGGGATTTTTCCTTTGTCACTGTGCTTCTACCTTTCTCTGTAAACATTCACTGCTTTTCCATTTAAACTTTCCATCACTTTGCAATCCGTTTGTTGAGTTGTTATTTGGCCCGTAGTGGGGAGGGGGCTGCCTCAACCCACTACATTATTGGTCAGAGGATGGTTTCGGTGGGGACGGGGTCTGCCCTCAACCCCTTTGCATTGCCAGCGCGAGCCAGCCAGGAGTAGTGAGTGAGTTTTACTGTGGTCACTCTGCAGATCGGATTGCAAAAGACGGAGAGTTTAAATCTAGTTCTGGGCGTCGGTTTGGGTTTTAGAAGTTGGGGTCAAGTTTTGTTGCTGGGGCGGATTGTGTGAGTTCTGTGGATTGCAGGGGGGCATCTGGTGCGTGGCCGGTGGCACGGAGCCCCCTCCTGCTGTTTTATGCAGGGGTGGTTCTTGACATCGGATTGGGGTACCGCTTAAGAACGCGGGACCTGCCCTTCCTCCACATTCATTCTCTGCGGAGCGACAGAAGCGGCGGGGAGTGAAGCGGGGGAGGGGCAGCGGCGAGCAGATCAAGTCAGGTCCGTTCTCGCTGCGGGGATAGAGCCAGCTGTGGCGGGCGGCGAGCCCAGCTCCCGAAACTCAGGAGGGCGAACGGGGACCCCAGTTGGAAAGCCGTTCTCAAGGGCTTGAGAACGCGTTTATGGCTTTTGCTGGAGAAGCTGTTTGAATGCCCGAGGGGTGGAGGTGATTTTGATTCTGTACGCGGCGATAGAGGTGGCTGGAGCCCTGCTGTATGCTCGGGCTGCGGCGGCGGTGGGCTCGGCCGTGCGCTTGAGTGGCGGCGGCGGCCTCCGGCCGTCCACTCGGGCTGTGAGCGGCGGCCCTGGCCGTGCGCTCGGGCTGTAGCAGGGCCGGGCCTAGTCTCATCCCGATCTTTCGGACGACTCCGAAATAGCGCCAAGCACCTGGCACTACCTCCCTTTTCTCAGTAGGTTGTGGAGCAGCCCCTCCCTCTTGTGGGGGGGGGTTGTGTAGTCTGATGCTGTCAAGCCTCGGTACGCGAACGCCCAGCGGAGGGCGCGTGTACTGTGACATGCATCTGTGAGCCTCGGGCCGCGGCTGGAAGCGGTCAGCACTGGCTTGGGATAGGTCCGTGCAGGGTTGGGAGGCTCAGCGTGCTATTTTCCTGGAGGGGTGGAGAAGCAGTTAGAGCCTGATTGTTCTGACTGGCTTGCCTCAGGGGTGGAAATATGCCGCTGAGTAAATAGAGATGGAAATAAAGGGGTGAGGAGTTGTGAGGCTTTTCCAGGTGACCAGCATGTCCAACGGATCCATGAAGAACTTGCACCGCAGAAGAGTGAACTCTGCATCGCCGGGAGGTTCCATTAGCTGAGAGAAGAAGAACTGGAATGGACTGATGCTTGAGCCTGAATGAGAGACTGTTTGGGTGGACGCCCAGATGAAGATATGGACCTCGTCAGACATGTCATCAGAAGATTTCTGATTTGATGATATGTTTGGGGTGCAGAGATTATGGTATGAAATAAGGGGTGGCATGTTGCAGTTTGGGCTGGGTGCCCTCTGCTACACCCTCCAGTCCCTTCCCCAGGCTGGTTGCTCTCCTTTGGACCTGCTCCAGCACCTCAAGATCTCTCTTGCAGTGAGGGCCCAGAGCTGCACCCAGTGCTGGAGGTGAGGCCTCAGCAGTGCTGAGCACAGGGGCAGGATTCCATCCCTAGAGTTCCTGACACAAGCCAAGATGCCACACCATGGAGAAGAAGGAAAATGCAAAGGCTTGTGTTGTTAGCAAAGGCCTGCAGGGACAGGGCCAGCAGGGGCAATGGCAGGGCAGAGCAGATTTAGATTGGATGTTAGGAACAAGTTCACTTAAAAGGAAACTCTACAGGAGTGGAGGGAAGGACAGCTAGAACAGAGGGATAGAAGGAAGCTGCTCGAGCAGCAAGAGGCCTGGTTAGGAAAGCCAAAGCAGAGTTGGAATTGAATCTAGCCAGGGAGGTTAAAGGGAGCACTAAGAACTTCTACAGGTAATTAATGGCAAGAAGGAGACCAGGGAAGGTGTGGGCCCCCTCAGAAAGGAAATGGTGACATGGCCACAAGTGATGTGGAAAAGGCTGAGGTACTCAATCACTTCTTTACCTCAGTCTTCACTGCAGGGGCCTCCAGCCACACTCCTGGAGTCATGGCAGATGATGCCAGGGATGGGGAGGAAGAACTGCCCATGGTAAGTGAAGCTCAGGTTGGTGATCACCTGAAGACCTGAAAGTGTTCAAGTCCATGGGACCCGACGGGATAACCCACGGGTGCTGAGAGCTGGCAGATGAGGTTGCTAAGCCCCTCTCTAGGCTATTCCAAAGCCATGGCAGCTGGGGCAGTCCCCACAGCTGGGAAAGGGCAAACATTGCTCCCATCTGCAAAAAGGGTAAGAAGGAGGAACCAGGGAACTACAGGCCAGCAGTCTCACCTCTGTGCCCAGAAAGATCATGGAGCAGATCCTCCTGGAGGCACTACTGACTCAGAAGAATAGTGAAGAGGTGATTTGGAGCAGTCAGCATGGCTTTGCCAAGGGCAAATCCTGCCTGACAAACCTGGTGGCCTTCTATGAACAGGTCACAACATTAATAGCTGAGGGGCGAGCAACTGATGTCGTTTCCCTGGAGCTGAGCAAAGCCTTTGACACTGTCCCACACCACATCCTGGTCTCCAAGCTGGTGACACATGGGTGTGATGGGTGACCACTAGATGGATACAGAACTGGCTTGATGGCTGCACCCAGAGAGTGGCTGTCAATGGGCCATGTCCCAGTGGAGGCCAGGGACAAGCAGAGTCCCTCAGGGATCAGTCCTGGGACCAGCTGGTTCAACATCTGTGGGTGCCATGGACAGTGGCAGTGAGTGCAGCCTCAGCAAGTTGCTGATGACACCAAGCTGTGTGGTGCAGCAGACAGCTGGAGGGAAGGGATCCATCCAGAGGGACCTGGACAGGCTGGAGAGGTGGGCACAAGCCAACCCAGGAGCTTCAACAAGACCAAGGGCAGGGTCCTGCAGCTGGGTGGAGGCAATCCCAGGCACAATCCAGCTGGGCAGGGACTGGCTGGAGAGCAGCCTGAGGAGAGAGACTTAGGGTGTGCTGGGGGAGAGAAGCTCACAGGAGCTCTCAGGGTGCACTTGCAGCCGGAAAGCCAATCAGAGCCTGGGCTGCAGCAGGAGAAGTGTGGCCAGCAGGGCAAGGGAGGTGATTCTTCCCCTAATCAGTCTCAGCTCTGGGAGACCCCACCTGGAGTACTGCCTCCAGTTCTGGAGCCTCTATTCCAAGAGGGATGTGGAGGTGCTGGAAGGTGTCCAGAGAAGGGCCACGAGGATGATCAGAGGGCTGGAGCACCTCTCCTGTGAGGACAGACTGAAGGAGTTGGGGCTGTTCTGTCTGGAGAAGAGAAGGCTCTGAGGTGACCTCATTGTGGCCTTCCAGAATCTGAAGGGGACTACAAGAAGGCTGGGGAGGGACTGCTTAGAAGAGCCTGTAGCACTAGGACAAGGGCAATGGTTTGAAACTGGAGCAAGCTAGATTGAGACCGTTCAAGGTCTTGATATGGTCCTGGGCAGCCTGCTCTAGCTGACTGCAGGACAGTTGGACAAGATGACCTCGGGAGGTCACTTCAAATCCAATGCAATCTGGAAAACCTTTGGAGATCCGTTCCAAGCCAGACCATTCTATGATTGGATGATTCGATGAGTTTCTGAATCAAGTGAAATTAAGAAACATTTGTTTATTTTCTTTTGGTGTTCTTTTGTTGGCTTTGTTTGTTTTTAATTTTGTTTGGGGTTTTTTGGAGGTTCTTTGTGGGGTTTGAGGGGTTTTTTGTGTTTTGATTTGTTTGGGTTTGGTTTGGGGTTGGATTTTTTTTTGTTTGTTTTTTAATGGCACAATCTGTCCCCTTTTTGGAAGAAACAAAAAGGGATTGCCTGCTCTGACACCTTTACTGTGATACAGTAAAGAACTGCTCTCCTCTCCTCTCCTCTCCTCTCCTCTCCTCTCCTCTCCTCTCCTCTCCTCTCCTCTCCTCTCCTCTCCTCTCCTCTCCTCTCCTCTCCTATCCTCTCCTCCCCCTCCCCCCCCCTCCCCCAACCTCTCCGAACCTCTCTCTCCTCTCCGAACCTCTCCTCTCCTCTCCTCTCCGAACCTCTCCTCTCCGAACCTCTCTCTCCGAACCTTCTCACCTCTCCGAACCTCTCCTCTCCGAAACCTCTCCTCTCTGGAACCCTCCTCTCCTCTCCGAACCTCTCCGAACCTCTCCTCTCCGAACCTCTCCTCTCCGAACCTCTCCTCTCCGAACCTCTCCTCACCTCTCCGAACCTCTCCTCTCCGAACCTCTCCTCTCTTCTGAACCTCTCCTCTCCTCTCCGAACCTCTCCGAACCTCTCCTCTCCGAACCTCTCCTCTCATCTGAACCTCTCCTCTCCTCTCCGAACCTCTCCTCTCTGAACCTCTCCTCTCTGAACCTCTCCGAACCTCTCCTCTCCGAACCTCTCCTCTCCTTTCCGAACCCCTCCTCTCTTCTTTTCTCTAGGTGGTGAAGGAAGCTGGGCTTGCTTAGCGGGGAGAAGAGAAGACTCAGGGGAGACCTTATTGCCATCTACAACTATCAGAAGGGAGGTTGTAGCCAGATGGGGGGGGTTGGTCTCTTCTCCCAGGCAACCAGCACCAGAACAAGTGAGCACAGTTTCAAGCTGCACCAGGGGAGGTTTAGGCTGGATTTTAGGAAGAAGTTCTTGGAAAGAGAGATTGGCCACTGGAATGTGCTGCCCAGGGAGGTGGTGGAGTCACCATAACTGGAAGTGCTTAACAAGATACTGGATGAGGCACCTGGTGCCATGGTTTAGTTGTTTAGATGATGTTGGGTGATAGGTTGGACTGGATGATCTCAAAGGTCTTTTCCAGCCTGGTTAATTCTGTATCTGTATCTGTAAGATATCTGAGCAACGTGAAAGCAAACAAAATACCATATGAGCTTTCCGCGTGTGTTTCACTGGCTGCCGTCTGCAGGCAGCTGCAGTACCCCCTCCAGAGCAGCCACATCAAACTGCACATCACCGCTTCTGAACGCTGCAACATGTCTCCACTGTAATGTTCATGTGCAGTATGAAAACAGGGAGAAAGATGGTGATGGGTTTTTGCAGCATGCTATGACTTTTTGGCAGCAGCAAGGCCATTTGCACACACTCCTGAAATTAGAAAATTGGATTTTAACCTCCAATGTCTATTTAAACATAGCTAGCACATAAGCAAACAGCTGTGCTTATTACAGATAAAGAATGTAATAATAGTAATAATAATAATAAAATCTAATTTGAAGCTCACCCTTCCAAAGTACTCCTCTGAGATGAATCCTCTTGGCTCCCAGCAAAGAGAGCGAGAGTCACAGCTTCTCGTTTTCCTGAGCTGGGCCCTCTGAGATCAGTGTGTTTGTTCTTTAACATAGCTCAGTAACATTCAATACCCAGAAAGTGCAGATTGCCAGCTGTTGCACCTCATCTCACAGCAAAACCCACGCTGTGACACTTACATCCTGTAGTGATTTTTTCCTATATGTGATACTCAGGAAATGTGAAGGTTCACAGAGTCACAGAAACACTCAGAACAGACCCTCAGGATCACCAAGTCCAACCCAGAACCCTACTCTGCAAGGCTCACCCCTAAACCATAGCCCCAAGCACCACATCCAAACCACTTTGAAACACAGCCAGGCTTGGGGACTCCACCACCTCCCTGGGCAGCACATTCCAATGCCTGACCACTCTTGGGTTGTCAGTAAGTAAATATGTGCGTGCTCAGCTTAAATTGCTCCTTGGTACATCTGCTTGGAAATTTGGTGATACTGGTTGATATTTCAGAACAATAAACAAGCAAAAGCAAATTGGAAGGGAGTTTCGTGTATGTTTGTGCATGCTGTGGTCTGTTCTGCCTGAGCTTTAATAGCTGTTTTGGGTTTCAGGCTGGATGTCTGAACCATAGGGAAGTCCTCCAAAGGCCAGAGAGCTGCCGGGAGGTGGACACCTTACAAATCTTTGTAATTTTTGTCATTTAGAATCATAGAATCACAGAACTGTCAGGGTTGGGAGGGGCCTCAAGGACCAGCCAGTTCCACCCCCTTACCATGGGCAGGGACACAGAATCAACCAGTTTGGAAGAGACATCCAAGTTCATCATGTCCAACTGTGACTGGTTTAGGCTGAGCCTTTAAGAAAGGGACAGTCGCTGAACACTCTGGCTGAATGTTTTTGATATTTAAACAAAACCAAGATAAGGTCTAAACGAATTTCATTGGTAGATTGGTAGAATACAACTTTGAGTTCTGTCTGTCTCTGTCTGAGTTCAGTCTGTACTTTTCCCTCTGTTTGTGTGGGCCTGTTTCTCCCTCTGAAGCAACAGCTTTGCCGGACAGAGCGACCTTGAATTAACAGAGCTAACCAGATAAGAACACTAATTCTTGCACATGCTTTGAGCTAACAGAATTTTTCTCCTTAATTGCCTTTCTCTCTCTCTCTAACCCTTTTTTGGGAAAAGGGGAGGTAGGGAGGGAGAGAGGGGGGTTCAGGGAACCCCCCTGGCCGGCTCAAGGGAAAAAGCTCTTCTGTACTACATTCATTGCTGTATATTTCTGTATCTATTGTAAATATTGTATATTTGTGTACATATTCATTGCATTCCATTGATGCCTGTAAATACAGATTATTTCATTTGCTTTCTCTGACTGAGTTAGCTGTGGTTTCTTTGTTTGTGGGGGAGAACTTTCTCACCCTACCACACCAACCCATCACCCAACCCTAACTAATCAACTAGACCATGGCGCTAAGTGCCTCATCCAGGTTTTTCTTTCTGTGAAGAACTTCTTTCTAAGATCAAGCCTAAACTTAGCTTTGTGCAGCTTGAGACTGTGTCCTCTTGTTCTGGTGCTGCTTGCCTTGGAGAAGAGACCAACATCTGCCTGGCTACAACCTCCATTCAGGGAGTTGTAGAGAGCAAGAAGGTCTCCCCTGAGCCTCCTCTTCTCCAGCCTAAGCAACCCCAGCTCCCTCAGCCTCTCCTCATAGGGCTGTGCTCCAAACCCCTCCCCAGCTTTGGTGCCCTTCTCTGGTCACCTTCCAGCATCTCAACATCTTTCCTAAACTGAGGGGCCCAGAACCAGACACAGGAGTCAAGGTGTGGCCTAACCAGTGCTGCGTACAGGGGCAGATTGACCTCCCTGCTCCTGCTGGCCACAGAGTTCAAGAAGGACCTCAGGAAACTCCCAGCACAGAGCCACAAAAATGATTGAGGAAGTGGAACATCTTCCTTACAAGGAGAGATTGAGGGAGAGGAGGAGACAAAGAGGTGACCTCATTGCTGTTGATAAAGATGTGCAGGGGGAGTGCCCAGAGGCTGGAGCCAGGCTCTGCTGGGGGATGCCCAAGGCCAGCACAAGCGGCAGTGGTGGAAGCTGAGGCATAACATGAGGTAATTGTTTTCCCTGTGAGGGTGACAGAAGACTGGAACAGGCTGCCCAGGGGGGTTGTGGAGTCTTCCCTCTTTGGAGATATTCAAGACCCACCAGGATGCATTCCTACATACTCTAGGTGCTCCTGCTCTGGCAGGGGGTTGGACTGGATGATCTTCCAAGGTCCTTTCCAACCCCTAACATTCTGTGATTCTGTGATCATCCCCAGTGAAAATAAAGTGTCAAGAAAGCCTCTTCAAGTAGGCAGGGCATAGGCATGAGCGAGGAGAGTTCCCACCTCTCTTGTTTTTTCCCTCCACACCTGCCAGAGATACCAAAACCCCGGAGCAGTTAGAAATGCAATTGTCTACCCCTATAAATGCAAGAGGCTCCTAACAGGACAGCTGCTGACTGGCTCAGGCATAGAAGCTGCCTGACAGCCAGGCTTTCCTCAGGCAACACTCATGACTTCAGCAAGGCTGAATCGAGCACTCTGCTTTGCAGACGCACAGGATGCCACTTGGAGAGGATGTTTTCAGCTGATGGTGTTACACAGCATCTAAAGGGAAACAGTAAGACTTCCATGCAGGATGGAACTCCATCTGGACTATGAAAATTGTCTAACTTAGTAACCAGTGTTTACTGTTCCTCTGATATTTTGGTTTTCTTGTAACTGTACCTCCAAACAAGTGTGTTTGGATTATTTGATTAATTTTTTCCCCATAATTTCTTTTTTCCCTTTCAAAATACAAACAAAAAATAAAAGAAAAGCTCCAAACCCCAGGGATGCCTTGCAACAGATTGCATACCAGCTCCTATGGGTCCATGCCAAAAATCAAGGGCTACAGCCTTGCATACAGCACTGTGCATTGCCATGTAACAGAGACTGACTTTTCTGTAAGGCTCTGCCATCCCTGTCGAGCTGAATACTCTCTCTTCTTGTATTCATGCTGTTATTTTACAACCCTTCAAGTGAGTGATGCATCCAAGTTGAGAGCTTCCTTTGCTTCTCATACCAAGTATTTTTGTTTTCTTTCTAGAGTCTGCAGTATTTGAACATAAAAGCATAAAGCATGAATGCACACAAAGGTAAGGATACACACACAGGGATCATCCAGTCCAATCCCCCTGCCAGAGCAGCATCACCCAGGGCAGTCTGCACAGGAATGCATCCAGGGGGGGTTGGAAAGGCTCCAGAGAAGGAGACTCCACAACCTCTCTGGGCAGCCTGCTCCAGGGCTCTGCCACCCTCACTCTAAAGAAGTTTCTCCTCATGTTGAGCTGAAACCTTCTCTGGTCAAGTTTGTCTCCATTGTTTCTTGGCTTCTTGCTGTGCACCACCCAAAAGAGCTTGGCCCCCTCCACTTGACCCCCAGCCCTCAGCTATTGATAGGCATTGATCAGATCACCTCTCAGCCTCCTCTTCTCCAGACTAATCAGCCCCAGGGCTCTCAGTCTCTCCTCACAGGGGAGATGCTCAAGGCCCCTAATCCATGTGCAGTTCTGAAAATACGGCCCTGGGTCCCACTTTATCTGAGAAACAGCTGAGAGCTTTCAAAATGTTTATTCAGCTCCTTCTCTTGTTGGGCAACAACGAATCAGCACCTGTAGGTGGTGAGCTGTCCACCAAAAGATTGAGCTCCTTCTTAAAACTGTATGGGAACACAGGGCAAGCCACTTCTGACTCCTGACTTTGAAATCAGAGTTCTTTTGCCCCCTGACAGCAGTTATGTTTGCAGGGCTGGATGGGTGTTTTGGCAAGAAAGGCTGTTACGGGGAGATAAAGAGATGTGAGATCAGACCAGCACAGAAAAAAGGCAGAAGTGTGTATGTTATTGTCTTCATTTTCCGAGAGTTTGCACATCCTGCTAACTTCCTAGCAGAAATGTCTGCAGATTATTAGAGGCATCTTTCACTTTCCTGTGACAGGATACAGGGCTGGTGTCAGCTGTGCATGAAGCACTCATGTCACACACAGAGCATTTTTCTGAAACAGTTCTCGTTCCTGAGCCTTTATGAAAATATTTATCCTTAACACACACTGCAAAAGATACCCAATTCATATTTGAACTGCTCTCGCTGGAACTGAACCTGGCTTTTCACTCAGTATTTGCAGAGCACCAAGTGGAATAAGGGTCTGATTCCACGATTCCACAACCAATTCTTCTGTTTGTCAAAAAGAATTTATGTTGGTTTAATCTTCTGTCTTCTGTTGCGGTCTATAAAAGGATATATTAATGGTCAAGAAGCGGAGCGATTGATAAAATATTAATAATATTATTCATCCCAAAAATGCCACAACAAAAATATCACATAAAAGCTATTTCCAGGTTGGGGATGTTGGGTGGTGGAACAGATCCCTCCCCAGCAGGACCAAGGAACAATTTAAACAACGTGTACAAAAATCC
>CM037643.1:43931570-44006208 GCA_015227895.2 Colaptes auratus | reverse complement strand
CCACCGGTGGTTACCTGTGCAAGCTCCAGGCTCACAGTAACATTCCTGAGAGCAGAACTTGTGGCCTTGTCTGGTTATCAGCTGCTACTCTCACAGAGCTTGTGGTAATGGTGTGAAAACACCTTGGGAAACTGCTGTGCCCGTCACCTTTTGAGAGTCCTGTCCATGAAGACTTGTCCCAGGAAGTCCCAGCATCTGCTTGCTATCAGCACGCAGTTTGTGGTCTTGTAGATAAGAGAGTAGTGTGAAGGCAAAACATGAGGCTGTGAGTCCTGTTTAATGTGGTATCCAGTGTCAGCACAGAGCTTGTGGTCCTCTGGGACAATGGAGTGAAAGAAACATTTTGGGAAGGCAAACAATGCTGAGGCAGTTAGAGGGAGACAAACTGAACTCCTTACAGTACTCAGTGTAGCCAAGTGGATGGTGAAGTGTTGGGGAGGAACTGTGGTCAAGCCTTTTTTCTCAATATTTGGTCTTCTGGGTGGGAAGGAGACTATAGAATAAAATACAGAATACAGAATTAACCAGGCTGGAAAAGACCTTTGAGTCCAACCTATCACCCAACACCATCTAATCAACTAAACCATGGCACCAAGTGCCTCACCCAGGCTCTTCCTAAACACCTCCAGTGATGGTGACTCCACCACCTCCCTGGGCAGCACATCCCAATGGCCAGTCTCTCTTGCTGGGAAGAATTTCTTCCTAACCTCCAGCCTAAACCTCCCCTGGCACAGCTTGAGACGGGGTCCTCTTGTTCTGGTGCTGGGAGAAGAGACCAACCTCCACCTGGCTACAACCTCCCTTCAGGGAGTTGTAGAGAGCAATAAGGTCACCCCTGAGCCTCCTCTTCTCCAGGCTAAGCAACCCCAGCTCCCTCAGCCTCGCCTCATAGGGCTGTGCTGCGGACCCCTCACTATGCAGCCTTTGTCTTTGCCTCCTTGGCTCTTCCCTGGTGCCATGGAAACACAGACCATCAGATCTTCACCCAGCCTCTGCCAGCTCTGCTCCCTGTGTGTTTATCAGCAATATTGCTTCATGCTTTCCCGAAGTTTTGTGCTTCTGACACCTGTGAAAGCTATGAGGTGGTCTGCAGTTCTTTCAGTGTCTCCCAGCTGCATTGCCACACAGATGCATGCAAGGCCCTGAGGGAGCATCTCATCACGCATGCTTCTCCAGGCCTTTTCACCTAAGGTCTGCAGGCCTTTAACTCTGGTCTAGTTCAGTGGACAAACTTCTTCAATGGAAGAGTCATGGGAAAAGATAGCTAAATAAATTAAAACCTTTAAGGCCTTAGAAAGAGACTCCTGGATCCTAAGCACTTTTATTCAGAGCACTCCAGAGCCTCACAACTGGGCAGTTCTACCTCAGAACTAAATCTCAAACCTTCTCTAAAATAAAGCAGCCTGAAATAATTTGAGTGGGTGCTTTGGATACCTGTTTGGTTTCATTTCATTTCTTTTATGGCCCAGTTGCAGAGTAGTTACATGCTCCACGTGCCTAGAACCTGTTTGAGGCTCACTAATTGATGCTGAAATGAAAATAAAATAATAACTAAATAAAACCAAACAAGCAACCAAAAAAACCACCTCCACACAGGCCTTCTAACTTTTGAACATGGAATCTGTAGAGGAATGTGCAGCCCTGGCATTATCCACTGCTTGTTTGTGTCAGACAGCTGTGCTCCAGCCCAGCAGGTGGGCTGTGGCAGTCCAAAGTTAAACTTGGATTTTTGCATGAATTATTTATATAGAGTATTATTTAGAATGGAGATGAACATTTTTCTCTGTAAAGTCACAGAATCATAGAATTGTCAGGGTTGGAAGGGACCTCAAGGATCAGCCAGTTCCAACCTCTCTGCCTTGGGCAGGGACACTTTCCACTAGATCAGGTTCCCAGAGCCCCATCCAGCCTGGCTTTAAAAATCTCCAGGGAGGGAGAGGGAGAGAGTGAGTGGAGAAAGAGAGTGAGAGCAGGATTGATAGTTACCACCCCATGATCCTTTGTTGGGGACTGGGTGGAAGAAACATTCCAGGGCCGCTGCTTCCAGCCTGAGATATCCCCAGTGATGTTTCCCCCCAGTAAAAAGGCATGGCCCAGGGCTTTTATTATGTTCCTGGTTCATTCACCGTAGCTCCTCCTGGCCCATACCCTTGCAACGTTCCAGGTGGGTCTTTCCCATGTGCTTGCAGTGGTTGGCACCCCTGCAAGGTACCTCCACCCCTCTTTGCCACCCCCTGCCCACCACCCGCCTTGGGCAGCTTCGGTCTCTGTGGGCAGAGCTGATGCATCAGGAGGGTGGTTCAGAGTTCAGGATGATCTTATCTTTGTTGAGACACTTCTCAATTCTTAATGCAATCATCACACGCCCAAGTGATGTACATGTTCAAGAGAGGATTCTCTCACTACCCAAGACCCTCAAAAGTCCCTCCCCAGCTTTCTTGGAGCCCCCTTCAGATACCGGAAGGCCACAGGAAGGTCTTCTCAAAGCCTTCTCCAGGCTGAACAACCCAAACTCTCTCTGTCCTCATAGCAGAGCAGCTCCAGCCCGCTGCTCATCCTCATGGCCCTTCTCTGGACACCTTTCAGCACTTCCAGATCCTTCCTGTAACAGAGGCTCCAGATCTGGACACAGAGCTGCAGCTGTGGTCTCAGCAGAGTGGAGCAGAGGGGCAGAATCCCCTCCCTGCCCCTGCTGGCCACACTTCTGCTGCAGCCCAGGCTCTGCTTGGCTCTCTGGGCTGCAAGTGCTCACTGCTAGCTCCTGTTGAGCTTCTCCTCTGCATCCCTAGAAGTATGTTATTGTAAAGCATCTTGCTAGTAAGCTCACACCTGGAATTTATGAGGTATTTAAGAAGCTCCATGGAAGAAACAGCTTGATTTCTTCAGGCTTATGTGTACTTTTGATGACTTTTTGCAGTTGTATCTACCACAGCAAAGACAGCCTTCTGCAGATCCATGGCTCAGGAAGCAGATGTTCTACCTTGAGTAAGTAACTAACTTTTGGAGAGGTTGCCTTTGGGGGGAGAAAAAAACAAAAGAACAAAAAAGCCAAACTTGTTAAAGGTCACTATGTAAGCCAATACATTGTGTCAAATGTTTCTGCAGCTCTGGACACTCTCTAGTGGTCACCTGTAATTGAACATAGCAAGAAAATGTCATCTCTTGTCTTTTTGTCGCTTGTTCTTTATCTCTCGGAGGGGACCACTTCCCTCTTCCCTCCCCCTCTTACTGTTGCATTTAAGTAGTTCCATTTCAGTGTATCTTGTTAAACACTTTCAGGTGACCTTGTAAGAGGTTTTTTCCCCTCCACAGCAGAGAAACTGGTCAATATGTCCTGCCCTGATGAAATTTTAGAAAGCAGCAGTGTTATGCTTCTGTCTTCCAGGGGGTGTTGGATTGGGGTTTTTGTTGTTTTCACAGAGTCACAGAAACATTCAGGTTGGGAATGACCCTCAGGGTCACCAAGTCCAACCATGAACCCTACTCTGCAGGGGTCACCCCTAAACCAGAGTTCCAATCACCACATCCAAACCACCTTTAAACACAGCCCGGCCTGGGGACTCCACCACCTCCCTGGGCAGCACATTCCAATGCCTGACCACTCCTGATGGGAAAAAATTCTTCCTAATGTCCAGTACAGACCTGCTGCAGCTTGAGGCTGTTCCCTCTTGTTCTATCAGTGATTACCTGTGAGAAGAGGCCAGCAGCAGCCTCTCCACAAGGTCCTTTCAGGTAGTTGTAGACAGCCATGAGGTCTCCCCTCAGCCTCCTCTGTTTCACACCAACCATCCCCAGCTCCTTCAGTTGCTCTTCATCAGACTTTTTTCTCCAGGCCCTTCCCCAGCTTCCTTGCCCTCCTCTGTTTTGTTTTGACTTTGGTTTTGGGTTGGGTTTTTTCATGTGTTTGGTTTGTTGGGGTTTTTGGTTGGGTGGGTGGGTTTGGGTGGGTTTTGTTTGGGTGGGGTTTTTTGTTTGCTCTGGCTTGGTTTCAAGAAGAGGAGGAATGAAATGTGGAACTTGATTCTGGAAAAGGTTCTTTCCCATGTTTGCTAATCTACATCAGAAGAGTGCCAACTCCCTCATGCTTTTGTGTTCATTTCCCTGGTTTGTACTGCATTTAGCATGAAACCAGAACATTTGTTTATTTCAAGCAGCATTTGTGCTGCATGGTTTTGTCTGGATCCCAGCATTGCACAGTGACTTACACTGACAAGCTTAGGTGGTATTTCCCCTTCCTCTGGCAGGTGGATGGTTTTCACCTTGTTCAGTCATCTTTTCCTTGCAGACAACACCAGAATGCTGATGTTATTTCTGTCACCATGGGCTTTGAGGTGAGGTTTTCCGTGTCAGACTACAGAGGTAATCATGATGTGCAATTTGGTACCTGGCTTGAGGAGTGCCCACAAACTTTGTCATTACCTGCAGGACAGGGACAGCTGGAAATGCCCTTTCCCAGAAACATTCAGGATGGAAAAGACCCTTGGGATCAACCCTACTCCATAAGGTTCACCCCTAAACCGTATCCCCAAGCACCACATCCAAATCACCTTTAAACACATCCAGGGGTACATCCTTCTACTGGTTATCACAGTATCACAGTATCACTAAGGTTGGAAGAGACCTCAAAGATCATGAAGTCCAACCTGTCACCACAGACCCCATGACTAGACCATGGCACCAAGTGCCACATCCAGTCCCCTCTTGAACACCTCCAGGGATGGTGACTCCACCACCTCCCTGGGCAGCACATCCCAATGGCGAATGAGATGCAGAGCCTTGGAGTGTTCTCTGCTGCTGCTGCTGAAGGACCTCAGTTTTCATGAAGCTCTCTGCCTGCCTTGCTCTAGGCAGCAGACAGTGTGGGATCTAAGCCATTGGTGGCTGCAGGGTGTATGGAGACAGAAAACCCTTCCACCTTTTTGCAGCACACGTGGAGGAAGAATGAGAAGGTTGATAGCTGCCACCAAGCTAAAGGCACAACCTGTCGACATTGAAGTTCCCTGCAGCCCTTGTCAGTGCATAAAATTTTGTTTAAGCCTTCATCTCAAACACTGATTCTCATGAGACAGGGCTATTATTACTGCTGCAAAGATGGCCTGTCTGGAACTTTCTTTTTCCCTGATATTTTAGTAGACTAAGTGCTTCATTTTGCTTTTATTAGCTGGCTGTCTTTAGCATATCTATGAGGAAATTCACTGATGTAGGTAAGCCAAAAGCTTTTAGTGAAGTTTTGTGATAGTGTTAAAATACCTGCAGGAATTAATTTCCTTAGGATTCTGATGCAGCACTCACTGAACTGCACATCTGTACTTGCCTGAAGCCTATTAAGCTTTACAGGCACAATGTGCTCTTCAAATGCTACACTTCACAGCATCCTACAAACTGGCCTTAAACTCTTGTACAATCCAGATATGCATATCCCAGGTGCTAATACAAGAGATATTCCATCCCTGTGTAAAAGGGCTTGGGGTGCTGGTGGATGAGAAGCTGGACAGGAGCAGGCAGTGTGAGCCTGCAGCACAGAAGGCCAATTATGTCCTGGGCTGCAGCAAAAGATTTAGGGCCAGCAGATGGAGAGAGGTGATTCTGCCACTTTGCTCTGGTGAGACCTCACCTGCAGTGCTCTGTCTGGCTTTGGAGCCCTAAGTACAAGAAGTTCATGGACCTGATGGAGAGGGTTCAGAGGAGGCCACAAGAATGACCAGGGGGTTGGAGCAGCTCTGCTATGAGGACAGGCTGAGGGAGCTGGGGGTGTTCAGCCTGGAGAAGAGAAGGCCCCTGGCAGACCTAATAGCAGCCTGCCAGTACCTGAAGGGGGCTACAGGAAGGCTGGAGAGAGACTGTTTGCAAAGGCCTGCAGGGACAGGACCAGGGGCAATGGCTTCAAACTAGAGCAGAGCAGATTGAGATTGGATGTATAGGAGCAAGTTCTTTCCTATGAGGGTGGTGGAAGACTGGAACAGGTTGCCCAGAGAGGTGGTTGAGGCCCCATCCCTGGAGATATTCAAAGTGAGGCTGGACAGGGCTCTGGGCAACCTGATCTAGCTGGGGATGTCCCTGCTGACTGTTGGACTGGATGACCTTTTAGAGGTCCCTTCCAACCCAGGCCATTCTGTGTAGATCATGCTAGTGGAAATCTGCCTCTCTTGCAGCTGCACTGACAATCCTACCTGTGTGAGATTTCTAATGGGACAAAATCAGTAATGAAAATAATTAGTGTGTGAAGTTCATGCCTTAGAAAAACATCTACTTGTAGCTGTGCTAACAATAGGTAACCAGTGAGAGCTATCACTAACATTTTGAGCCATTACATCCAAGCTGTGAGTTAGTGCTCTCTTGCCTTCAGCCTTTCAAATGCTCATTCAATCACCCTCACCTAACTGCTTAGCACATGACTGTATTTTGCACTTGGCCTGGCTGTGGTTCAAGTGAAGCTTCCACGGCAGAAAATGAGCGAGGTCCTTGATGGGCAAAATGAATCTCGCTGACGGTCACATCAATTAACTTCATAATGAGCTACAATTGCCACCAGTAAAGAACACCAGCCTGAGCAATCCTCAGCATATCAGAGCTCTGCAGGATCCTGTCCTCGCAGGGCTTGGCAGTGCAGTACTGCTAAAGGGTAAAACCAGCCCAGGAATTCTTGCGGAACTGATGAGCAACACTTCAAGGTGTGCCGGTGTGCGCCACTCAGCGTTGCCTGCTCCTCCCCATCCTCATTGCAGTAGCTTCAGGCTGTGCCTAGAAACTTTTCCACAGATCTTGAACAGAAAGTGTGTAAATAAATCACCATTGGATGTAAAAAGGAAAATAATGCTAAGTTCTAAATAATCCCATTGGGCAGACTGCTAACGAAGTTGGTCTGTAGAGTCTAACTCCTCTCTCTTTTTAGCCTCCTCACTCTGGCAGATATCAGCTCTAGCTCCTGCTTGGCTTTGCTGACCTTGACTGTGCTCTCTGTTGTGGCTGGGTATTTAACAAAACAGCTCCCTGGTCTTTCTCTTGTCCCCTGTGTACAGGGCAGAGGTAGAAGGAAGGAGGCAGGGAGCGGAGAATCTCTTGGTGACTCCCCCGGTTCTGTCCAGGGGGTTCTTGTGCTGTTTATAAGCTCTAAATACTTCTACATGTATGTAAACATTATCTATTTTGTACAGATTCATTGCATTTCATTGTAGATTGTAGTTTTGCTTGTAAACAGAGCTTCATTTGCTACTAACTGAGCTGGTCTGGCAATTAGGACTTTATTCAACTCCTAAAATAGAAATTGATATTTTGCATGTTGGCATTTTCAGGTTTTCCTGCTGCCTCCATTTTCTGAGTGCAATGGAAATAAGCAACATGAGGGAATTATTTCTGGAGCAGCTCTGCTACCAGGACAGGCTGAGGGAGCTGGGGGTGTTCAGTCTGGAGAAGAGAAGGCTCCAAGGTGACCTCATTGTGGCCTTCCAGGATCTGAAGGGGGCTACAAGAAGGCTGGGGAGGGACTTCTCAGGCTCTCAGGGAGTGATAGGACTAGGGGGAATGGAATGAAGCTGGAGGTGGGGAGATTCAGGCTGGAGGTGAGGAGGAAGTTCTTCCCCATGAGAGTGGTGAAGCCCTGGAAATGGGTTGTCCAGGGAGGTGGTTGGGGCCCCATGCCTGGAGGTGTTTAAGGCCAGGCTGGCTGAGGCTCTGGCCAGGCTGATGTAGTGTGGGGTGTCCCTGCCCAAGGCAGGGGGGGTGGAACTAGCTGATCCTTGTGGTCCCTTCCAACCCTGACTGATACTATGATACTAATAGTGACCTTCCAGTACCTGAAGGGGGCTACAAGAAGGCTGCAGAGTGACTGTTTGCAAAGGCCTGCAGGGACAGGACCAGGAACAATGGCTTCAAACTAGAGCAGAGCAGATCAGATTGGATGTTAGGAGCAATTTCTTTACCATGAGGGTGGTGGAACACTGGAAGAGGTTGCCCAGGGAGGTGGTTGAAGCTCCTTCCCTGGAGATACTGAAGGTCAAGCTGGACAGGGCTCTGGGCAACCTGATCTAGCTGGGGATGCCCCTGCTGACTGCAGATGGAGCTGGACTGGCTGACCTTTGGAGGTCCCTTCCACAACCCAAACCAATCTATGATTCTACAATTTGTGTGTGTTCCTACCTTAAAAAAAATATATATATGTAAATTGCAGCTGTCTCAGGCTTATAACATTTTAATTGGTGTAAGGAGAACCACGATTTTTCAGCTGCCTTTTTCTTTTCCTGGGGGGTGGCAAGGCATCCGCTTTCTCTTTGCTGCTTAGTTGCTTGCATGAAATTGAAGGATTTTAAACTTTTCC
The DNA here is from genome assembly GCA_015227895.2 of Colaptes auratus. Lineage (NCBI taxonomy): Eukaryota > Metazoa > Chordata > Aves > Piciformes > Picidae > Colaptes > Colaptes auratus. Next base: position 43,997,894 of record CM037643.1, on the reverse strand, counting down.
CAGATAACCAGGAAGTGTCCCAGGCTTGCTAGCAGTTTGAAACATATGGGACTTTACATATGGGTGGCAAACTGGTTGGAAATAGTAATCTGCAGCATATACTTGGGAGTTGTAACTTCCTGAATAATTATTAAAGCTTGATTGTTTTCTGATCATCTTTTCAGATGATAATGACAGACCAGTTTACAAATCGACCATCTCAGTTCCCATGAAAATGACTTTCAAGGGACGAAAATTACTTTCAAAGAGTTTATGGTCAATGGCACCGAGTCTTGTTGGAGGCCTGTGTCTGGTGGAGTCCCTCGGGGGTCAGTACTGGGACCAGAGCTGTTCAATATATTCATCAATGACCTGGATGAGGGCACTGAGAGCACTGTCAGCAGGTTTGCTGATGGCACTGAACTGGGAGGAGTGGCTGACACAGGAGGGCTGTGCTGCCAGCCAGACCTGGACAGGCTGAGAGTTGGGTAGGGAGAAATTTGGTGAAGTTCAACAAGGGCAAGGGGAGAGTCTGGCACCTGGGAAAGAACAACCTCATGGACCAGCGTAGGCTGGGGACAGACCTGCTGGAGAGCAGTGAAGGGGAAAAGGACCTGGGGGTCCTGGTGAATGGAAGAATGACCATGAGCCAGCAATGTGCTCTCATGGCCAAGAATGCCAATGCCATTCTGGAGTGGATTAGAAGGGCTGTGACCAGTAGGTCAAGAGAGATTCTCCTCCCTCTCTACTCTGCTCTGGTGAGGCAGCAGATGGAATATTGTGTCCAGTTCTGGGCCCCTCAGTACAAGAAAGACAGTAGGCTGCTTGAGAGAGTCCAGCAAAGAGCCACGAGGGTGGTGAAGGGAGTGGAACATCTTCCTTATGAGGAGAGCCTGAGGGAGCTGAGGGCTCTGGAGAGGAGGAGCCTGAGGGTGACCTCATTGCTGTTGCTAAAGCTGTGCAGGGGGAGTGCCCAGAGGCTGGAGCCAGGCTCTGCTGGGGGATGCCCAATGCCAGCACAAGGAGCAGTGGTGGAAGCTGAGGCAGAGGAAGTGCCATAGAAACATGAAGAAGACTTTTTTCCCTTTGAGGGTGCCAGAGCCCTGGAAGAGGCTGCCCAGGGGGGTTGTGGAGTCTCCCCCTGTGGAGATATTCCAAACCCACCTGGCTGTGTTCCTGTGTGATCTGCTCTAGGTGCTCCTGCTCTGGCAGGGGGGTTGGGCTGGATGAGCTTTTGAGGTCCCTTCCAGACCCTGAAATTCTGTGATTCTGTGAAGAGCTAAAGGCTCACTGTAGGGCACTCAGCTAATGCTATAGCACTTCATCATGCCCTTACCAAGGAATGTGCTATGTGATGTGATGTGATAAGAAGCGATTTTTTTCAATTAAGGCAGACCAGTTCCCAGTTATAACTCTTTTTCCTAGCTCATAATATTTCTGCAGTCTCATTAAGGTATGTTATGTAAGTAAGCATTGACACTTATCATTTAGTTCTTCGCTTTTGCTGCTGGCAGGGCTGAGGAAGGAGACCCAGCCAGCCTGACAGCTCAGCTTTGAAGCAGAGCGTGGAAAATAAACCACACAGTTTAAGCTTCATTCAACCTCCTCCTTGAAACCTGCTTGCTAGAGCTGGATGGGAGCACTTTAGCCTAGTCCCTGACTGCAAAGACTGAAAGTGAAACTATTAGCATTGGATGCAAAGGAAAAATAATGCTAAGGTCTACAGAATTCATTGGATTTAATAATGAGGATGCAGAGTGGAGGCATAAGCAGTTCTCCCTCTTTTCTTCTTCTGTCTCTCCTGCTAGCAACTCCTCTCTCTTCCTGTGGCCTTGCCGGGGGATCTCTGTTTTGACTCCCGTGTGAGGTAGCAGGAAGGAGGGAGGGAGTGGGGGAGGAGCTGAACAGTCCCCCTGGATCCATCCAGGGGGGTCTGAGGAGTTTCTGTGTTGTTTATAAATGGTCAGTATCTCTCTATTGTCCAGCTCTTGGATGTTTTGTACATATTCATTGCATTTAATGTTTCTAGACTTCAGTTTGCTTGTAACTAGAGCATCATTGGCTTCCATCCCACACTGAGCTGGTCTGGAGGTTTATTTTGGGGGCAGTTGTCCAAGTTATTTGGGGGTGATTTCAACCCACCACACTACTCTCAATGCCCTTATTGCAGAGAAAGTGCTGCTTCACCTCTCCTGTTAGCCTTAAACCAAGCTTCTAGAACACAACTTCTCTTTGCATTTTGAGGCTGTAGGAAACATGTCTACAATCTGTCAAGCAGCAAAGGTTCAACAAATTATCTTTGAGCTCAGGGCAAATGCGAGAATCCCTTACACGTTGAATTGCTGCTTTCTGGAACAAGCCTAAAGAGCACTGTGAGCACTTTATTACATTGGTAATCCCAGTAGCAATTGCACGACAGAACTGCCTTGGGTTTTAAACAATTTGCATGTTATTAAACTTAGATCTGAGTTGTGCCAGTCTTGATGCTGTTGGGTAGGGATAGTATCAGTGTCATAGTATCATAGTATCAGTCAGGGTTGGAAGGGACCACAAGGATCAGCTAGTCCCAACCCCCCTGCCATGGGCAGGGACAACCCACACTAGAGCAGCCTGGCCAGAGCCTCATCCAGCCTGGGCTTAAACACCTCCAGGGATGGGGCCTCAACCACCTCCCTGGACAATACCATTCCAGGGCTTCACCACTCTCATGGGGAAGAACTTCCTCCTCAACTCCAGCCTCAATCTCCCCACCTCCAGCTTCATTCCATTCCCCCTAGTCCTATCACTACCTGAGATCCTGAGCAGTCCCTCCCCAGCCTTCTGGTAGCCCCCTTCAGATCAGGGAAGGCCACAATGAGGTCACCTCGGAGCCTTCTCTTCTCCAGACTGAACAGCCCCAACTCCTTCAGTCTGTCCTCATAGGAGAGGTGCTCCAGCCCTCTCATCATCCTCGTGGCCCTGCTCTGGACACCTTCCAGCATCTCCACATCCCTCTTGGAATAGGGGCTCCAGAACTGGAGGCAGTACTCCAGGTGGGGTCTCACCAGGGCTGAGCAGAGGGGGAGAATCCCCTCCCTTGCCCTGCTGGCCACACTTCTCCTGCTGCAGCCCAGGCTCTGATTGGCTTTCCGGGCTGCAAGTGCACCCTGAGAGCTCCTGGTGAGCTTCTCCTCCCCCAGCACCCCCAAGTCTCTCTCCTCAGGGCTGCTCCCCAGCCAGTCCCTGCCCAGCCTGGATTTCTGCCTGGGATTGCCCCGACCCAGATGCAGGACCCTGCCCTTGGTCTTGTTGAAGCTCATGAGGTTGGCTTGTGCCCACCTCTCCAGCCTGTCCAGGTCCCTCTGGATGGATCCCTTCCCTCCAGCTGTCTGCTGCACCACACAGCTTGGTGTCATCAGCAACCTTGCTGAGGGTGCACTCACTGCCACTGTCCATGGCACCCACAGAGATGTTGAACAAGCCTGGTCCCAGGACTGATCCCTGAGGGACTCTGCTTGTCCCTGGCCTCCCCTGGGACATGGAGCCATGGACAGCCACTCTCTGGGTGCGGACATCAAGCCAGTTCTGTATCCATCTAGTGGTCCATCCATCAAACCCATGTGTCACCAGCTTGGAAACCAGGATGTGGTGTGGGACAGTGTCGAAGGCTTTGCTGATTGTTTTTTTTCCTGCAAATGATAACTCGGGCTCCTGGCAAATTCAAGACTTGTTCAACATGTTTAAGAGTGATAGGATTAAAGTGGGTAGGGTCTTTACCAAAAGAACAGTTGGCTAAGAGGGAGTTGAAATACCAAAGGAAAGAAGCAGACAGTTCACCTGATCTATGTGTATGTGAGTCACAAATAACCTCTGCTGAGGGCCTTATCTGGGGTCATGGTGTAAATCAGTGGCAGGGATGCTGTCTGAATACCACAGACACTGAACACAGCCTGAACTGATGAACTTTTAGGACAGAGTGAAGGCTTAATAGGCTATTGAATATTAACTTCTCTACCAAGAGAAGTGAAGAACCAAATTATCCTAGTTTAGAGTGGGACAGATTGCTCCATTGCTCCAAGAGGGTCAAAAGAAGAACACTCACACAAATGGATTGGATAGGCATGGAAAGGTTAAATGCAAAAGCAATTCATAGACTACAAAGCTACAAAGCATAGTGGTGAGCACAGCAAAGCATAGCAAGTGCAAAGAAATCCCCAGTCTAAACTTAACCCAACGCTCCCCTTCTTCCCACCTAGGGTTCACCCGAACCCCCATTCTAGGCTGGTTTCAGGCCTGTGACCAGGCCTGAACTGCTCACACACACCACCCCCCACCCCCCCTTTTACCCTGGCATTAGACCTGAACAGGGAAAGATTGCACAGGGAAAAAACATTCCTGAGGCCAAAGAGGCCTGGGATACTCCCCCACTGTTACCAGAGAAGAGTGAGTCTCTCTCCCAGGGGAGCAGAGAGGGAAGCAAGAGAGAGACAATAACTCTGCAGCCAGACTGAGAGGGGGTGCAGGACTGATGGGCAGCAATCCACTACTGCCTGTGTGCACACTCTGGGCTGGGCACTCTGGGCACTGCAGCTCTCAACTCTGTGGCTTCCTTTTGGAGGCACCCAGCCTAAACAGCCACACTACAACTACCTGAAGGGGGATTGTAGCCAGGAGGTGGTTGGTCTCTTCTCCCAGGCAAGCAGCACCAGAACGAGAGGACAGATACAGACCTGGCTTGATGGCTGCACCCAGAGAGTGGCTGTCAAGGGGTCCATGTCCCAGTGGAGGCCAGGGACAAGCAGAGTCCCTCAGGGATCAGTCCTGGGACCAGGCTTGTTCAACATCTTTGTGGGTGCCATGGACAGTGGCAGTGAGTGCAGCCTCAGCAAGGTTGCTGATGACACCAAGCTGTGTGGTGCAGCAGACAGCTGGAGGGAAGGGATCCATCCCGAGGGACCTGGACAGGCTGGAGAGGTGGGCACAAGCCAACCTCAGGAGCTTCAACAAGACCAAGGGCAGGGTCCTGCATCTGGGTCGGGGCAATCCCAGGCAGAAATCCAGGCTGGGCAGGGACTGGCTGGGGAGCAGCCCTGAGGAGAGAGACTTGGGGGTGCTGGGGGAGGAGAAGCTCACCAGGAGCTCTCAGTGTGCACTTGCAGCCTGGAAAGCCAATCAGAGCCTGGGCTGCAGCAGGAGAAGTGTGGCCAGCAGGGCAAGGGAGGGGATTCTCCCCCTCTCCTCAGCTCTGGTGAGACCCCACCTGGAGTACTGCCTCCAGTTCTGGAGCCCCTATTCCAAGAGGGATGTGGAGGTGCTGGAAGGTGTCCAGAGCAGGGCCAGGAGGATGAGCAGAGGGCTGGAGCACCTCTCCTGTGAGGACAGACTGAAGGAGTTGGGGCTGTTCAGTGTGGAGAAGAGAAGGCTCTGAGGAGACCTCATTGTGGCCTTCCAGTATCTGAAGGGGGCTACAAGAAGGCTGGGGAGGGACTTCTCAGGCTGTCAGGGAGTGATAGGACTAGGGGGAATGGAATGAAGCTGGAGGTGGGGAGATTCAGGCTGGAGGTGAGGAGGAAGTTCTTCCCCATGAGAGTGGTGAAGCCCTGGAATGGGTTGTCCAGGGAGGTGGTTGGGGCCCTGTCCCTGGAGGTGTTTAAGCCCAGGCTGGATGAGGCTCTGGCCAGGCTGATGTAGTGTGGGGTGTCCCTGCCCATGGCAGGGGGGTTGGAACTAGATGATCCTTGTGGTCCCTCCAACCCTGACTGATACTATGATACTATAACATAGTCTCAAGCTGCACCAGGGGAGGTTTAGGCTGGAGGTGAGGAGAAAGTTCTTCACTGAGAGAGTCATTCGCCATTGGAATGTGCTGCCCAGGGAGGTGGTGGAGTCACCATCCCTGGAGGTGTTCAAGAGGGGACTGGATGTGGCACTTGGTGCCATGATCTAGTCATGAGGCCTGTGGTGACAGGTTGGACTTGATGATCGTTGAGGTCTCTTCCAACCTTGGTGATACTGTGATACTAATTTAAATGAACATGGGATGTATGATGCATGGGGGTTACATGTGAAGGGGTACATGTAGCAGGCCTATCAGGAAGGCTGCAAATCCTGAGTACCTTAACCAACAGGGAAAGAAAGAGGGAAATTTGTGTCCATGAAATTAGGATAAAAGGGAAGCTACATCTTCTAGTAATTTGAGGGCCCCCACACAGGACTGTCCCGTGGACCCTCCCTTCATTCAAATAAAGTCTTAGAAGACTCCTCTACCTTTGTTGTGAGCAGGAACTTCTAGATAGGACTAATTTTTCCTTACAAGAGTATTGGAATCAGCCTGAATTGCTAATCTTGTGCAAACACTGCCACGTTTGAAGAGCTTGCCTTCTGAAAATGAGAGGAATTGATCTCTCATGAGTTACTTAGAAGTATAATATTAGTAAATTGAGATTGATGCACTGCAACACTTTTTGGTGTAATTTGTTTTGTGCAGATTATAGGGCACGAGGGACAGGTTTTTTCCTGAGTCAACAGAAATTCAGCAGTCTAATGCATGTGCAAAGGATGCAAATGAGTTTGAACTCCCTCCCCTGTGATTTAACGTATTCACACGCAGCGATCGAGGCACAGCTATTTTCCCTGAGTTTCTACACTAAAGCATTAGCAGTGATACCATATTTTTAAGACCTCATGGTTCAGTTGTCAAGAAGAATGTTTTTTGTCTGGTTGTTGTTGGGATGGGAACATACACAATGGGAGGGAATGGTATTTTGGGTTCCACTACCACCCCCAACCCCTTATGCTTCAGTTTCTGCCTGATTAAATTCCCATTTATATTTCCATGGAGTAGGAATCAGGGGTTGCCTATTTATGGAAAATGAGGGCTGACCACAATTCCTGTCCTGGGCACCTCTGGATGTCTCTATGATTTGGTGATGAAGGTCTGCTCTTAGTCTCAACAAGGGGTTTCCAGGTATAATAATGTTGAGCTAGGCAAAAAAAGCCTAAAATGGCAGAGAAATCAGCAAGGACAGGACCCAAATGGGTGAAAGAGAAGAGCTGCTTTGCTACTGGACTTGAAAGGTAATTCTCTTTTCCTTCTTCCCCTTTGAAGTTGTCTGAGACCTGTAAGTCCTAGATGGGCTCTTACCCTTTGCCACATCCATTAAGCCATTGAATGTCCTTTGTAATTGCAGAGCAGAAACATCATTTCTGCTTTAATGTGAAAAGAAAAGCACGAGGTGATTAGAACTACAGCACAAGGGGCAGTGGTAGAAGTTGAGGCAGAGGAAGTTCCATGGAAACAGGAGGAAATTTTTTTTCACTGGGAGGGTGACAGAGCCCTGGAACAGGCTGCCCAGGGGAGTGGTGAAAAAAATTTCTTCTCCTGTTTCCATGGCACTTTATCTGCCTCAGCTTCCACCACTGCCCCTTGTGCTGGCATTGGGCATCCCCCAGCAGAGCCTGGCTCCAGCCTCTGGGCACTCTCCCTGCACGGCTTTATCAACAGCAATGAGGTCACCCTCAGGCTCCTCCTCTCCAAGCTACAGAGCCCTCAGCTCCCTCAGGCTCTCCTCATAAGGAAGATGTTCCACTGCCTTCAGCATCTTTGTGGCTCTGTGCTGGACTTTTACTCAGTTCCTTGAGGTCCTTCTTGAACTGGGGGCCCAGAACTGGACACAATATTCCAGCTGCAGCCTCACCAGGGCAGAGTAGAAGGGGAGGAGAATTTCTCTTGACCTACTAACCACAGTCCTTCTAATCCAGGGGGAGGTGAACCTTCTAATCCACCCCAGGATGCCATTGGCCTTCCTGGCCACCAGAGCACATTGCTGGCTCATGGTCAACCGCCCATCCACCAGGACCCCCAGGTCCTTCACTGCTCTCCAACAGGTCAGACCCCAACCTATACCGCTCCATGGGGTTGTCCCAGGTGCAAGACTTTCCCCTTGCCCTTGCTGAATTTCAGTCCATTTTTCCCTGCCCAGCTCTCAGCCTAAGTCTCACTGAATGGCAGCACAGCCCTCCTGTGTCAGCCACTCCTCCCAGTTTAGTGTCATTAGCAAACTTGCTGACAGTGCTCTCTGTGCCCTCATCCAGGTCACTAATGAAATTAAGCTTGTTCAGTGTTTGAAAAGACATGACGTGCCATGACTGTCCTACCAAGACCATTCCTTTTACTCTTACACACATAAAATGGCTGTTATAGTCAATAAAAGGATATTTTATTATTCAATAAGCAGAGCGATTAATAAAAATCAATAATTGTATTAATCATTAAAAAACCCTGCGAAAAATATCACATAAAAGCTATTTCCAGGTTGGGGATGTTGGGTGGTGGAACAGATCCCTCCCCAGCAGGAACAGGGAACAATTTAAACAACGTGTACAAAAATCCAGAGACAACAAGCAGCACTTGAAACCGTAAAGAAAGGGAACCTCGGCACTGCAGCCGGGGATGGCCCACAGCGGGGGGGAGGGGAGCTCCAGAATCCCCCAGGGCAACAGACCTGCAAGAGATGCTTATAAACATCAGGTGGTGTGAGTCCTCACTGATCCTGGTACCTCGTGGCACAGGTTCAGATGCAGACAAACCCAAAGTGGCGTCGAGCACGTGGGCGCTGCAGGAGCAGAGTTTCACTCTCTGTTGGTGCCTGCAGCTTGTTGCTGAGGCAGGATTGGCTCCCGAAGGGTTTGTAGCTGAAAGCTTTGTAGAGAGGAGGTTCCTCTGCTGCAATCCTTTTGCAGTGTCACTGGCTCCTAGCTCCAGTCAAACGGAACTGTCCCGGGGACTCAGCTCCTCTGGGCTTTCGCCCCTCGGCCCGGCAAGACGCCTGTCTGCTCCTGGGCTTTACAGCGCTGGAACAGCGAGGGGGCTCTGCTGTCCTGGCTGGGTAAACTGAAACACAGTTCAGCTTCCAAGCGAAGCTTGTGGCTCCTTCCAGAGCGTGGGCAATGGCAAGGCAAGGCTCTGGCTCTTTGGGCTGGTGCTTATAGATTTCCCGAGGCAATAATGGCCAGGAGCAACACAGATCTAGGGATAAAACCCTGGTATTGCAACCTGTAGAAAGCCTTCTTTCCAACTGTGGCCAGAAGCACGGCCCCCTGGCTCACTCTGGCTCTGAAACATGTCCAGGCAAGCCTAAAGAGCCAGATCTACTAGCTTCTGCCTCATTGTCTGGTTCAGAGCAATTTCGAGGCTTTTTTGTCCATTCAGGACAATGGCTAGTACCTAAAAGGAATTATTTTGATGTCTATTCAGCATGCTCCTGAAAAGATACTGGATAACAATGAAGTTAGGAAAAGCTATTGGACGACAATGAAGTTAGGAAAAGCTATTGGACAGCAATGAAGTTCCAAAGCTTGGTGGTTGTTTTTTTTCAGACCATCTGAGTTTACTTCCTCAATGTCACCAAACCTAACCCACGTGTACAGGACACGCAGTGGAATCGGTTGCAGGAGACGGAGGGGCGATGCAAACCCACGGAATAAGATGAACATTGAGCATGCCAAAGGAAAACAAAGCAACAAAAGCTAGGACTGCTGAAGAGAATCTATTTTCTTACAGTATGGTGAGGTTTAAAACTATTCCCAGCTCTCTAATTCCATCCTGTTGTCCCCAGTGCAGGAATGGAAATGAAAAGCAGGAGTCTAACGTTTTGATCTTAAAGAGCTGTGTCAAAGCAGTGCTCAGAGGAGAAAAGAAATTCTAATATGCATTTTCCTTTTATTTCATCTTTTCAATTAATTATTCACACAGTCTGTTACAAACTTAAACACTCTACAGAGGATATCAGGATCATTACAGGATTTATTTCTCAGTCTGCCAGCTGGTAAGACCAATAGAATCCAAAACCAGTAAGCAGGCTTTGCTGGGGGAAAAGTTGTGTTAATGCCTCTTTTGGGTCTCAGTTAGATTTACTGTGCTGAGAGTTAGTGAACATTTTGTTTTCTTTCAGGCCACAACAGTGACTTTGAAAAATAACATTATTTTTTTTTCAGTCTCTCCATTTTTCACTGGAGGAAACCCACATTGTAAAGAAACTCATAGGATCACAGACACATTCAGGCTGGAACAGACCCTCAGGATCACCAAGCCCAACCCAGAACCCTATTCTACAAGAGTCACCCCTAAACCATAGCCCCAAGCACCACATCCAAACCACCTTGAAACACATCATAGTATCATAGTATCAGTCAGGGTTGGAAGGGACCACAAGGATCAGCTAGTTCCACCCCCCTGCCATGGGCAGGGACACCCCACACTACATCAGCCTGGCCAGAGCCTCATCCAGCCTGGGCTTAAACACCTCCAAGGATGGGGTCCCAACCACCTCCCTGGACAACCCATTCCAGGGCTTCACCACTCTCATGGGGAAGAACTTCCTCCTCACCTCCAGCCTGAATCTCCCCACCTCCAGCTTCATTCCATTCCCCCATGTCCTATCACTACCTGGTAGGCTGAGAAGTCATTCCCCAGCCTTCCTGTAGGCCCCCTTCAGATACTGGAAGGCCACAATGAGGTCACCTCGGAGCCTTCTCTTCTCCAGACTGAACAGCCCCAACTCCCTCAGTCTGTCCTCACAGCAGAGGTGCTCCAGCCCTCTGCTCATCCTCGTGGCCCTGCTCTGGACACCTTCCAGCACCTCCACATCCCTCTTGGAATAGGGGCTCCAGAACTGGAGGCAGTACTCCAGGTGGGGTCTCAGCAGGGCTGAGTAGAGGGGGAGAATCCCCTCCCTTGCCCTGCTGGCCACACTTCTCCTGATGCAGCCCAGGATCTGATTGGCTTTCCAGGCTGCAAGTGCACCCTGAGAGCTCCTGGTGAGCTTCTCCTCCCCCAGCACCCCCAAGTCTCTCTCCTCAGGGCTGCTCTCCAGCCAGTCCCTGCCCAGCCTGGATTTGTGCCTGGGGTTGCCTCGACCCAGATGCAGGACCCTGCACTTGTTCCTGTTGAACCTCATCTAGGCTTGGGGACTCCACCACCTCCCTGGGCAGCACATTCCAATCCCTGACCACTCATGATGGGAAAAAAGTTCTTCCTAAGTCCAGTCTAACCCTGCCCTGCTGCAGCTTGAGGCCATTCCCTCTTGTTCTATCACTTGTTCTCACCTGTGAGAAGAGACCACCAGCAGCCTCTCCATAATGCCTTTTCAGGTAGGTGTAGAGAGTGCTGAGGTCTTCCCTCAGTGAATTATATTTAATCTAGCTACACAGAATGTATCTTAACATGAGAATTCTTAACATTTATTGAAAACTTCATAAATTTAAACAGATTGGAATAACAGGAAATTAAATAGAGAATATCTGCTGTGCAGGATGTGCTCTTGCTCTCCTACATATAAAGTTTTACCTTCAGTGACATGTGAGCTGCAATTAGTTTTTCACTCTGTTGTACAATTTGCCTGGATCCACAACCCACTACTAGAAACCACCATGGCTGCTGCTTAAAAGACAACAGACACTACCATACTGACCAAATCACTCAAGCACACAATTACAGAAGCTCAGAATGTTAGGGGCTGGAAGGGACCTCAAAAGCTCATCCAGTCCACCCCCCCTGGCAGAGCAGGAGCACCTAGAGCCGATCACACAGGAACACATCCAGATGGGGTTTGAATATCTCCAGAGAGGGAGATTCCACACTCCCCCTGGGCAGCCTCTTCCAGGGCTCTGTCACCCTCACAGGGAAAATTCTTCCTCCTGTTTCCATGGCACTTCCTCTGCCTCAGCTTCCACCACTGCCCCTTGTGCTGGCATTGGGCATCCCCCAGCACAGCCTGGCTCCAGCCTCTGGGCACTCACCCTGCACAGCTTTAGCAACAGCAATGAGGTCACCCTCAGGCTCCTCCTCTCCAAGCTACAGAGCCCTCAGCTCCCTCAGGCTCTCCTCATAAGGAGGATGTTCCAATGCCTTCAGCATTTTTGTGGCCCTGTGCCTCTTTCAAGCATTTTCCTGGGGTCCTTCTTGAACTGAGGAGCCCAGAACTGGACACAATATTCCATCTGCTGCCTCACCAGGGCAGAGGAGAGGGGGAAGACAACTTATCTTCACCTACTAACCACAGCCCTTCTAATGTGCCCCAGGATGCCATTGGCTTTCTTGGCCACAAGAGCACATTGCTGGCTCATCCACTGGGACTCCCAGGTCCCTTTCCCCTTCACTGCTCTGTTCAGGTCAACAATTTGAAGTATATATATATATATTTATAAGTGCTCCTATGTAGCAGAAGGTTTCTGATGCCTTCCAGAAGGATATGTTATTGTTGTCAACAGTGCGGTGCCAGCAGGTAGTGAAATCTTTTTGACTTCTACTTTTCTGAGATCGAATCTGCAGAGTGAACTTCAGACAGATTAAAGCTCAAGACAAAAATAACCAAAGGAGTCCATGTTTCCAAGTGAAAAGGAAAATAAACCAAGTTTAGGCTGGAAAAGACCTTTAAGATCATCAAGCATAGCTGTTAACCCAGCGACTTGAATGACCACTGAACCACGTCCCTAAGCACCGCATGGGTGCAGCTCCATGGGTGGTAACAACATCATTTCCCCGAGTAGCTTGTTCCAATCCTTGGCAGCCTTTGCTCTGAGGAAGGCTTTTCCTAGTACTGAACCTGAACCCACCCTGGTTCGACTTGAGACTGTTTTTCTCTTGTCCTATTATTCACAGAGTCATAGAATCACAAAATCAATAAGATTGGGAGAGACCTCAAAGACCATCAAGTCCAACCTCACGACTACTAAACCATGGCTCCAAGTGCGACGTCCAACCCCCTCTTGAACACTTCCAGGGATGGTGACTCCACCACCTCCCTGGGCAGCACATTCCAATGGCCAATTACTCTTTCTGGGAAGAACTTTCTCCTCACCTCCAGCCTAAATTTCCCCTGGCACAGCTTGAGACTGTGTCCTCTTGTTCTGGTGCTGCTTGCCTGGGAGAAGAGACCAACCCCTTCCTGGCTACAACCTCCCTTCAGGGAGCTGTAGAGAGCAATAAGGTCTTCCCTAAGCCTCCTTTTCTCCAGGCTAAGCAACCCCAGTTCCCTCAGCCTCTCCTCACAGGGCTGTGCTCCAGACCCCTCCCCAGCCTCATTGCCCTTCTCTGGACATGTTCAAGAGTCTCAATGTTCTTCTTAAACTGAGGAGCCCAGAACTGGACACAGGACTCAAGGTGTGGCCTAACCAGTGCTGAGCACAGGACACAATGACTTCCCTGCTCCTGGGCCAGGATGCCATTGGCCTTCTTGGCTGCCTGGGCACACTGATGGCTCATGATCAGCCTACTATCCACCAGTACCCCCAGGGCCCTTTCTGCCTGGCTGCTCTCCAGCCACTTTGACCCCAGCCTGTAGCTCTGCATGGGGTTGTTGTGGCCAAAGTGCAGAACCTGGCACTTGGATGTGTTCAATCTCCTGCCCTTTTGGACTCTGCCCATCTGTCCAGCCTGGCAAGGTCCCTCTGCAGAGCTCTCCTACCCTCTAACAGATCAACTCCTGCCCCTAGCTTGGTGTCATCTACAAACTTACTGGTGAAGGACTCAATGCCCTCATCCAGATCATCAATAAACATATTGAACAGGATGGGACCCAGCACTGATCCTTGGGGCACACCACTAGTGCCTGGCCTCCAGCTGGCTGTGGCACCATTCACCACCACTCTCTGGGCTCAGCCTCCAGCCAGTTCCTAACCCAGCTCAGAGTGCTGCTGTCCAAGCCAGGGACTGACAGCTTGGCCAGGAGTTTTGCTGTGGGGGACGGTGTCAAAGGCCTTGCTGAGGTCCAGGCAGACCACATCCACAGCCTGCCCCACATCCACCAGGCAGTCACCTGGGCACAGCAGGAGATCAGGTTGGAGAGGCAGGACCTGCCCTTCCTAAATCCATGCTGGCTGGGCCTGATCCCTTGGCATCCTGCAGGTGTGCAGTTATTGCCCCCAAGATGATCTGCTCCATAATCTCTCCTGGCACTGAGGTCAGGCTGACAGGCCTGGAGTTTGCAGGTTCCTCCATCCGACCCTTCTTGTGGATGGCCATCATGCTGGCAGCTTCCAGTCACCTGGAACCCCTCCAGTGAGCCAGGACCAATGAGAAATGATGGAGAGTGGCTTGGCAGCTCATCTGCCAGCTCTCTCAGCACCCTAGGATGGATCCCATCTGCTCCCATGGACTTTTTTTTTTCACTAGGGAGAAGAGACCAGCCCCCAGTTCACTATAACCTCCTTTCAGGTAGCTGTACAGTGATGAGGTCTTCTCCAGACCAAATGACCCCAGTTCCCTCAGTCACTCCTCGTAAGACTTTTGTGCTAGACCCTTCACCAGCTTTGTTGTCCCTCTCTGGAGCAGCTTCTGCACCTTAATGTCCTTCTTGTATTGAAGGACCCAGGATGAGCACAGTACTCAAGGTTGTACCAGTGCCAAGTACAGGGGGGCAGTCTCTTCCCTGGTCCTCCTGGCCACACTATTCCTGATGAGATGCCATCAGCCTTCTTGGCCACCTGGGCAGACTGCTGGCTCATGTTCTGCTGGCTGTTGATCAGTGCTCCCAAGTATTTCTCTGTTGCACAGCTTTCCAGACACCCTTCCCCAAGCCTGTAGCACTGCACAGGGTGGTTGTGACTGAAGTGCAGGATCCACCACTTGGCCTTGTTGATTCTCATGCAGCTGGCCTCAGCTCACCCATCCAGATTGTCCATATTCCTCTACAGAGCTCTCCTATCCTCAAGCAGTTCAGCACTCCCTCCCAACTTAGAGTCATCCACAAACTTACTGAGTGTGCAATCCATAGTTTCATAGTTTCATAGATTCAGTCAGGGTTGGAAGGGACCACAAGGATCAGCTAGTTCCAACCCCCCTGCCATGGGCAGGGACACCCCACACTAGATCAGCCTGGCCAGAGCCTCATCCAGCCTGGGCTTAAACACCTCCAGGGACAGGGCCTCAGCCACCTCCCTGGACAACCCATTCCAGGGCCTCCCCACTCTCTTGGTGAAGAACTTCCTCCTCCCCTCCAGCCTGAATCTCCCCACCTCCAGCTTCATCCCATTCCTCCTAGTCCTGTAGCTACCTGATAGCCTAAGAAGTCTCTCCCCAGCCCTCTTGTAGGCCATCCCCTTGGCCAGATCATTAATAAGGATATTAAAGAGAACTGGCCCTAATACTAAGCTCTGGGGAGCACCACTTGTGTCTGGCTAACTGCATTTGAATCCAGCCAGCCACCCAGTTTTTAACCCAGCAGAGTATCCACTCCTCCAAGCCATGTGCAGCCAGTTTCTCCAGCAGGATGCTGTGGGACACAGTGTCAAAGGCTTTACTAAGGGCCAGGTAAATGACATGCACAGCCTTTCCCTCATCCACTGAGCAGGTCACCTTGTCACAGAAGGAGCTGTCTGGGCCTGATCACCTGGTTGCCCTGCACATGCTGCTTAGTGGCACTGAAGATGATCTGCTGAACGACCTTCTGTGGCACTGGGGTCAGACTGACAGGTCTGTAGCACCTTTGGTCCTTCTTTGGGCCCTTCTTGTAGATAGGCATCACATTTGCCAATCTCCAATCAACACCAGGGCTGCTGGTAAATCATGGGAAGTGGCTTGGTGAGCACTTCTGCCAGCTCTCTCAGTGCCCTTGGGTGTACCCTTTTAGGGTGGGTGATCTGTGAAATAGAAAACAAGTGAGAGGTGTTGATTAGGTTTGCTTGAACTATCTTTATCCAGTCTGGAGACACCATATCAATTAGCCCTAGGATAGAGGACTGCCATCATAATGATTTCCCCCTGAGCAGTTACAATAACAACTTCCTCTGCCCTCTGTTTCAAATTTCTTCACCTTCTCATTTGAATTTAGCATTGTTGACTGTTTAGTCTGTTGCTGTGCAGAGGTAAATGAGAGGGAACAGTGGCTGGGAGAGGCACATTATACATTTGGTGGACTTTCAGAGTTGCCTAAGTGAACAGGAACCAGTTGTTTGGTTTATTTGGTTAGATGGTTTGGTTTTAGCGTTACACAGTTTTATGTCATTAAGTCAAGTAATTGCTCTGAAACAAGAAAGAGGCAGATGCCTCTCAGGCAGCAAAATCTGGGGTGGATGAGGGTGAGACAGCAGATGTGAATGTCAAATGACAGTTTTGGCTAAGCCTATGGATTTCCTGCATTAAAATATGTCTGACTTGCATGACTACAGTATCTGCAGCATGACTGCCACAACACTGAGAATCTCTGCAAGGTAGGCATCACTTTCCTCAGGTGCTTTTCTCCCTGTGTTTTTGAAGATGTTTAACACAGTGAGGGGGTGGGAGGGAGAGAGAGGCAATGCCAATACAGGTGCCAGATCTTGGAAAGCACGGTGGATATAGACCAAACACGCTGAGAAGAGCTAAATCTGTTAATTCTCTAGGACAGATGGGAAGACTGTTAGCAGACAGAGGGAGGGAAGGACCTAAGGGAGTCCTTCCATGCAGGGAGCCTTAGGGATAAGGAGGAGGAGGACAGTGATGATGATTAGAGTATGAACCTCGAGCAGAAGGCAAAGGTTAGGTGTCATATATAGCATCTGCCAGTAAAACGCTGTTAGGTTTGCCTGTGATGGAAAGGCACTGACATAAAGACAGATTAGGTCCTGGTCAACTCTATCAGCTCTGGGAAGAAAATGGAATAGATTTCCTTTTGAGCACAGCTGTTGACTCGCCTGTCTTGGACTGATTATGTCAAGTGAAACTGTCCTATACCACATGTGTCTCATCCCAGATATTTCTGTGACCTAGAAGTACTTTGCTCACACAGAGCTTTGACTTTGAAGAATATAACTTGTAATATGAGAAGAGCAAGTGCAATGTAGAGCAAGTCACAGATCCATTGAGACTGAAACCTCAGCAACTGAGAGAAAAAGTGCTTTGATACTCATATGATGCCCTGTAATTGAAACATTGGCTCACTTGAGTTACAGCTGCTATAAATTCAAGTGCACAGTATGAAGTGACAATTTCCTCATGGGAAAGAGGCAAGACCTTGGCCCTTTAACAAGGTATACTCAAAATAACGAGGTGCTATTCTATGCAGCAGAACCCTTTTCAGTTTAAGAAGTACCAATTAATAAATTACAAATGCCTTAGTTCCTCATACTGAGAACAGAAAATTATCTTAAGGCTTCATACTGACATTAAAAGTAATAAATTGCATACACCAAGTTTACTTTTCATAAGTCAACAAAAAAAGTTAATTATCAAGGCTGCAAAATAATGGTTGGGAGAGATTAATTTTTATCTTTGAGGAGAGTGGAGTGGAGTTATTTCTGTTGGAAAGTTGATGTGCAGAATGCAAGTGCTTTGCAGGATTTCACTCCTCCCTGCTCCTGCACTGTAACTGTTCCTCAGCTGTCCTTGCAGACGTGTCATCCTCTCCTTGGGCAACCTTAATCACAAATTGCTGTGCCCATATATAGAGTTCCATCTTGTACTACAAGCAATTACAGAGGCCTGCTGCTCTGTTTTGTGGTGCTCTTTCTCCAGTAAATGGAGTTCTCTCCCTTACCCCTCCAAAGGGAGTCTCTGCACATTAAAGAATAGAAAACAATTAGAAAAGACAGGAAAATGTATGTGCCAGTGGCTGTTAAAAATGATTTAATTAGTGGGGGAAAATACTTTTCTGTTTTGTTTAATAGGTTTTTTTATCCCAGTAATTTTCATGCTATAGGAAACTTCCAGCTTAAACAAATTAAAGCCTGTGGCTGAGCTCGTGTGTGTCGTGGAACGACGAAAGAGGTTTGTAATAAGAACCTGGTCACCATCGGCTGCCACAGAAATCTGAGAGTCTTTCCAATAAGGCAGGCAATTATTTACAAGTGCTTCAGGGTACCCAGCACTGGAGCTTTCTAACAAAGAGAAATTATTGTAATTACTGTTTCAAGTAAATTAATCTCAGAACTGGCAAAAAAAATCCCACCCCAAAAGTTTCTCAAGTACTCAGGAGCAATTTTTTTTCATTAGCATGATCTCCCATTCCTGAATGCAAGAGCATTTTGAGCCACTGTAACTTGAGGCAGTATAGGTCATAAGAAGGCACCATTTGGCTTTCTGTGCTGAAGAGTAAGCAGTGTCCTACATTAAATTACTTAATATTATTATTTGTAATGTAGCAGCATGTAAACGTCTCAGCTGCCACCGAGGAACCTGAGACTGCCTCTGCAAAATAACCATCGCTGTAGTTCCTGGTCCAGCCAACATGGATTTAGGCAGGGCAGGTCCTGCCTCTCCAACCTGATCTCCTTCTATGCCCAGGTGACTGCCTGGTGGATGTGGGGCAGGCTGTGGATGTGGTCTGCCTGGACCTCAGCAAGGCCTTTGAAACCGTCCCCCACAGCAAACTCCTGGCCAAGCTGTCAGCCCCTGGCTTGGACAGCAGCACTCTGAGCTGGGTTAGGAACTGGCTGGAGGCTGAGCCCAGAGAGTGGTGGTGAATGGTGCCACAGCCGGCTCGCAGTCAGTCACCAGTGGTGTGCCCCAGGGATCAGTGCTGGGCCCCATGGTCTTCAATATCTTCACTGATGATCTGGATGAGGGGATGAGACAGTCATCAGCAAATTTGCAGATGACACCAAGTTGGGAGCAGATGTTGGTCAGTCAGAGGGGCTGAAGGGCTCTGCAGAGGGACCTCAACCGACTGGACAGATGGGCAGAGTCCAACAGGATGGCATTCAACAAGTCCAAGTGCCAGGTGCTGCACTTTGGCCACAGCAACCCCAGGCAGAGCTACAGGCTGGGGTCAGAGTGGCTGGAGAGCTGCCAAAACAGAGAGGGATTTGGGGATGCTGATTGACAGCTGCCTAAACATGAGCCAGCAGTGTGCCCAGGGGGCCAAGAAGGCCAAGGGCATCCTGGCCTGCATGAGGAATAGTGTGGCCAGCAGGAGCAGGGAGGTCATTGTGCCCCTGCTGGTTAGGCCATACCTTGAGTCCTGTGTCCAGTTCTGGGCCCCTCAGTTTAGGAAGGACATCAAGACACTTGAAGGTGTGCAGAGAAGGGCAACAAGGCTGGGGAGAGGCCTTGAGCACAGCCCTGTGAGGAGAGGCTGAGGGAGCTGGGGTTGTTTAGCCTGGAGAAGAGGAGGCTCAGGGGCGACCTCATTGCTCTCTACAACTCCCTGAAGGGAGGTTGTAGCCAGGTGGGGGTTGGTCTCTTCTCTCTAGCAGCCAGCTCCAGAACAAGAGGATACAGTCTCAAGCTGCACCAGGGGAAATTTAGGCTGGAGGTGAGGAGAAAGTTCTTCACTGAGAAAGTCATTCGCCATTGGAATGTGCTGCCCAGGGAGGTGGTGGAGTCACCATCCCCTGGAGGTGTTCAAGAGGGGACTGGATGTGGCACTTGGTGCCAATGTCTAGTCATGAGGTCTGTGGTGACAGGTTGGACTCGATGATCTTTGAGGTCTCTTCCAACCTTGGTGATACTGTGGTTGTGCTGGGTGGAAATTTACCTGCCAACCAATTGGAGATTTACCCCCCAAATAAACCACCAGACTAGCTCAGACGGTTTGGAAGCAGAATGAAGCTGCATTTACAGAGCAAGCTAAAACCTAGAAATATAAAATACAATGAATATGTACAAAAAAGTGTTCTGCAGTATAGAACAAGGCAAGGGCATCCTTGAATTGTTCCCAGACCTCTCTGGACAGTCCAGGGGGCTGCTTGCAATATCCCCTCTTTCTCTCTCCCTCCTTCCCTTTCCCAGTACCTCACAGGCCCAATCTACACCGGCAGAAGGTCAGGAAGGAGCTAAGGGAGCAATGTAAAAGCAGAGACTGCGGAGAGAAGGAGGGATAAAAAGAGAGAAATGTTTATGCAGCTAACTTTCATCCTCATCAGCAAACCTATGAAATGATATAGACCTGTCATTATTTTTCTTTTGTATAAAGTGACCAATTTTATTTACTTTGTACTCAAATATCTCCAGAAAGCTCCTATTCTTGTTTGTGGTTAGGACACTAAGCTAAGGCACTTAGCTTTAGACTGTAACGAGGGTGGAGGGGGAAGCTGTGTTCTTTCTGCCAGACCGCAGATTGCCCTCAGCTATGCAGGTGCCCTTAGCTGAAGTTGTGGCTTGAACAGTGTTGCACAGAAGCAACCACACCAGTTCCCTTTTTCCCAGCAGCTGGAGCAACAGCAGTGAAAATGATGGAAGCTTGTTAAAGTTCAGCCAATACAATTCAAAACTGTGGGAATGAAACTAGGTATTCGCCTAGCTGGTTATTTACACAGAGGCGTGCACTGAGACCCTGAAACTGATCTTCTCTACCTGACTACTCTGAAGCTTTTACTGGAGCTGCAAAGATAAATGGGATTTTCAATGGTCTGCTTTTTTATCTTCAGGCAAGAGGCAGAATGCAATGTTACAATGGTCAGCTGTAATGCCACCAATGTCTTCATGGCTAGTGACAGTTGTGGTCTCTCCTGCTCTATTTCATATGCTACACAACATTAAAATAATTTGGATGTGTACTTTATTTGCAGTATCGGAGGTTTTTCATCACAGAATTGTCAGGGTTGGAAAGGACCTCAAGGATCAGTCAGTTCCAACCCCCCTGCCATGGCCAGGGACACCTCACACTACAGCAGGTTGCTCACAGCCACAGCCAGCCTGGCTGCAAACACCTCCAGGCAGGAGGCTGCCACCACCTCCCTGGGCAACCTGTGCCAGGCTCTCACCACCCTCATGGGGAACAACTTCTTCCTCACATCCAATCTTAATCTACCCACTTCTAGTTTTGTTCCATTCCCCCCAGTCCTATCACTCCCTGACACCCTCAAAAGTCCCTCCCCAGCTTTCTTGTAGCCCCCTTCAGATCCTGGAAGGCCACAATTAGGTCTCCTCAGAGCCTTCTCTTCTCCAGACTGAACAGCCCCAACTCTCTCAGTCTGTCTTCATAGACCTTTCTGCAGAAAATAGCACAATACAATACAATACAATACAATACACCAGGTTGAAAGAGACCTTCATGGCATCCAACCCATCAACCAATCCAATCCTTGGTGCAAAATAAAATAAGTTGTTGGGGGGTTTTGTTTGGTTTTGGTTGCTTTGTTGTCGTTGTTGCTGCTTGGTCAGGTTTGAGGGTTTTTTGTTCACAGTTTACAGAGCACTTTTTTAATGTCCTCTTCCTTTAAAGATGTTTAAAGGCATGGATCTGTGAGCAAAAAAAACAGTTTGCTACACTCTTTCAGATTGTGTTTGAATAGAAACAAAGTCTTGATTGGATTTAAAAAGTATTAGTGCAATTTTGTGGCTATTTTTATTGTTTTCCTTTTGTTTGGGCTTTTGTTTGCTTGCTTGTTTGTTTTTCTTTAGCTGTGAAGAAACAGCCCCAGAACTTGGAGAGACTTTAAAAATCAAATACAAAACACAAAGTGGGCAAAATAGTACAGAATGTGCCATTGCAGGTGATACAAACTAATTAAAGCCTGGTTTTACTGCTCAGCTTGAATATCAATGTAGTCAGTGCTTGTAGAGTTTTACTCTATCTTTTAAGAGCAAGACTGATGAGTTTCTATCACAACCAATTACCAATGAGTTTCTGTCACAAGCAATAGTTGGCTGTTGCTAGAAGGTGAAATTTCATCTGGTTTATACAACTCAGATTTGTGCTTGGCTCCTTCAAACATCACCAAGTGCATGCCTCTTAAGTCTGAATTGGAAAGTCTTGAAGCTGAACAATTGAACTGAAGTTTGAAAGAGGTCTCGAAGCTGAGAGAAGCTGAGCTGTTGGCACAGCTATTGGAACAGCATCTAAAATTTTAGTTCTGTATCCATTTCCAGTAAGAATTCAGAGTTCACATTGTCTGTTGGAGTGTGTGTTAAGTGCAGCAAGTGCAAGGAGTATGACACTTCTATCGTGTGTACTCTATTGTAAATGCTAATATAGTTGTTCTGCCAAGGAGACAAAAGGACACATCAAAAGGGCACTGTAAATAAATCACACAAACAGGGCAAGCTCCACAAAAGACAGAGCTTGGCAGAAAAGTGGAATAATGGATCCCATTTAGGTAGTGACTGATTTAACTAGTGCCAGACAGGAATTATTTGTATGCATCATGACCAGGATTTAAGAAGAGATCTAGAAGGGAAGTTTTTCTGACTACATGGCTTCCGTAGGCATCTTTTGGTGTGTGCGCAGGATGTGTGCTGGAGAGGGAGGGAAAAGCCTGAGGGTGGTACCAGGTGAACACAAGGAAAAACTTCTTCCCTGTGAGGGTGACAGAGCCCTGGAGCAGGCTGCCCAGGGGGGGTTGTGGAGTCTCCCTCTCTGGAGATATTCAAGACCTGCCTGGCTGTGTTCCTGTGTGATCTGCTCTAGGTGCTCCTGCTCTGGCAGGGGGTCGGGCTGGATGAGCTTTAGCAGTGCCTTCCAACCCTGAACAGTCAGTGATTCTGTGGTTAGATTGCTATCAACAGAAGCATATTAAAAGACCAAGTAGGACACAGAAACACTGAAGTACATCAAAGCAGAAGTACCCATTCTGGTGCTGCACAACACTACTGTAGAGATGTGTTGTTCAGCTTCCTTGCTATCAACAGCCTGCTCCTCCTGGGCAGAGGTAACTGAAAGTGTAACTTAACTTTATGTCTTTAGCCAGGGTAGTACTTCACTCTGAGAGCCTGACCCAGCTCTTGTTATTGATTGATATGAACTACACTGAGAGCAAGAGCTGTGCCAGAGCAGTGCTTCTTGGCAACTGTGGGAGTCTGGTTAGACCTCTGAAAGCCTGACTGGTACTCACAGATTAACAGAGTCTAAGACAATTCAGAAATGTAATGGAAAGGTACTAATGATTCTTAACACCTGGGTTAAGGAAATATTTTCACTTGTGGGTCGAAGTCAAGACAAGATTCACTCTGCAGAATAGATGATTCAGTCTGGAGAAGAGAAGGCTCCAAAGAGACCCTCTTGTGGCCTTCCAGTATCCGAGGAGGGCTACAAGAAAGCTGGGGAGGGACTTTTGAGGGTGTCAGGGAGTGATAGGACTGGGGGGGTGGAGCAAAACTAGAAACGGGTAGATTCAGACTGGATGTTAGGAAGAAGTTGTTCCCCATGAGGGTGGTGAGAGCCTGGCACAGGTTGCCCAGGGAGGTGGTGGCAGCCTCATGCCTGGAGGTGTTTGCAGCCAGGCTGGCTGTGGCTGTGAGCAACCTGCTGTAGTGTGAGGTGCCCATGGCAGGGGGCTTGGAACTGGCTGAGCCTTGAGGTCCCTTCCAACCCTGACAATTCTGTAACTCTATGATGCTAAGATTCAGGGGCTGTTTTCATTTAAAGTGGGCAAATGAAGGGATATTCTGAGAGATTCATGAGCAAAATTAAGTTAAAACTTTGGAAGGCAATGGTTTAACTTAAAGACAAAGAGAGGGAGCATAACGGAAAGGTTTCACTAGGGTGGGTTAAGCATTTTTCTAGCCTGCTGTCCTGACTGCTGGGGAGGCTGGGGAAGAAATGCAAATGCTTGAGGCAGAGTATAAGACTGCTGAGGCAAATGTCTAAGTAATATTTCATTATTTTCCCAGAGGTAAGGTAATCATTTGCAAGCATATGTGAATTAGCTGCAGTGACACAATTAATTGTTTTCCATATTCTCCTGTGCATCAAGAAAATGAAAGATGTTTCTTGTCATACACTAAGAGAAGCCTTGACATAGGTGCTTGGCCAACCTGATTTTCTATGCCCAGGTGACTGCCTGGTGGATGTGGGGCAGGCTGTGGACTTCATCAAGGCCTTTGACACCGTCCCACACAGCAAACTCCTGGCCAAGGTGGCAGCCCCTGGCTTGGACAGCAGCACTCTGAGCTGGGTTAGGAACTGGCTGGAGTCTGAGCCCAGAGAGTGGTGGTGAATGGTGCCACAGCCAGCTGGCAGCCAGGCACCAGTGGTGTGCCCCAAGGATCAGTGCTGGGACCAACACTCTTTAACATCTTTATTGGTAATCTGGACGAGGAGATTGAATCCATCAGCAGCAACTTTGCAGATGACACCAAGCTGGGGCAGGAGTTGATCTGTTAGAGAGTAGGAGAGCCCTGCAGAGGGACCTTGCCAGGCTGGACAGATGGGCAGAGTCCAAGGGCAGGAGATTGAACACATCCAAGTGCCAGGTTCTACACATTGGCCACAGCAACCCCAGGCAGTGCTACAGGCTGGGGTCAGAGTGGCTGAGAGCAGCCAGGCAGAAAGAGACCTGGGGGTACTGGTGGGCTGAACATGAGCCTGCAGTGTGCCCAGGTGGCCAAGAGGGCCAATGGCATCCTGGCCTGCATCAGGAAGAGTGTGGCCAGCAGGAGCAGGGAGGTCATTCTGCCCTGTACTCATCACTGGTTAGGCCACACCTTGAGTCCTGTGTCCATTTCTGGGCTCCTCAGTTTAGGAAAGATGTTGAGGTGATGGAAGATGTCCAGAGAAGGACAACAAAGCTGGGGAGGGGTCTGGAGCACAGCCCTGTGAGGAGAGGCTGAGGGAGCTGGGGTTGCTTAGCCTGGAGAAGAGGAGGCTCAGGGGAGACCTTCTTGCTGTCTCCAACTCCCTGAAAGGAGGTTGTAGCCAGGTGGGGGTTGGTCTCTTCTCCCAGGCAAGCAGCACCAGAACAAGAGGACACAGTCTCAAGCTGCACCAGGGGAGGTTTGGGCTGGATATTAGGAAGAAATTCTTCCCAGCAAGAGAGATTGTTCATTGGGATGTGCTGCCCAGGGAGGTGGTGGAGTCACCATCACTGGAAGTGTTTGAGACTGGATGAGGCACTTGGTGCCATGGGTTAGTTGATTAGATGGTGTTGGGTGATAGGTTGGACTTGATGATCTCAAAGTTCTTTCCAATCTGGTTAATTCTGTATTCTGTGGAAGGAAGGCTTGAGGAATCTGTATCACTAGCTATCCTTTTAGAAATAGGTAGTAGAGCTCTATAAACATACTAGCTGCTACCTATACACATACTAGCTACTACCTACAGACATACAGGCTACTACAGGCCAGTCAGTCTCACCTCTGTGCCCAGAAAGATCATGGAGCAGATCCTCCTGGAGGCACTACTGACTCAGAAGAATAGGGAAGAGGTGATTGGGAGCAGTCAGCATGGCTTTGCCAAGGGCAAATCCTGCCTGACAAACCTGGTGGCCTTCTCTGAACAAGTGACAGCATTAATAGCTGAGGGGCGAGCAGCTGATGTCGTTTACCTGGAGCTGAGCAAAGCCTTCGACACTGTCCCACACCACAGCCTGGTCTCCAAGCTGGTGACACATGGGTGTGATGGGTGACCACTAGATGGATACAGAACTGGCTTGATGGCTGCACCCAAAGAGTGGCTGTCAATGGGTCCATGTCCCAGGGGTGGCCAGGGACAAGCAGAGTCCCTCAGGGATCAGTCCTGGGACCAGGCTGGTTCAACATCTTTTGTGGGTGCCATGGACAGTGGCATTGAGTGCACCCTCAGCAAGGTTGCTGATGACACCAAGCTGTGTGGTGCAGCAGACAGCTGGAGGGAAGGGATCCATCCAGAGGGACCTGGACAGGCTGGAGAGGTGGGCACAAGCCAAGCTCAGGAGGTTCAACAGGACCAAGGGCAGGGTCCTGCAGCTGGGTCCAGGCAACCCCAGGCACAAATCCAGGCTGGGCAGTGACTGGCTGGAGAGCAGCCCTGAGGAGAGAGACTTGGGGGTGCTGGGGGAGGAGAAGCTCACCAGGAGCTCTCAGTGTGCACTTGCAGCCCGGAAAGCCAATCAGATCCTGGGCTGCAGCAGGAGAAGTGTGGCCAGCAGGGCAAGGGAGGGGATTCTCCCCCTCTCCTCAGCCCTGGGGAGACCCCACCTGGAGTACTGCCTCCAGTTCTGCAGCCCCTATTCCAAGAGGGATCTGGAGGTGCTGGAAGGTGTCCAGAGCAGGGCCAGGAGGATGAGCAGAGGGCTGGAGCACCTCTCCTGTGAGGACAGACTGAAGGAGTTGGGGCTGTTCAGTCTGGAGAAGAGAAGGCTCTGAGGTGACCTCATTGTGGCCTTCCAGTACCTGAAGGGGGCTACAAGAAGGCTGGGGAGGGACTTTTGAGGGTGTCAGGTAGTGATAGGACTAGGGGCAATGGAATGAAGCTGGAGGTGAGGAGGAAGTTCTTCCCCATGAGAGTGGTGAAGCCCTGGAATGGGTTGTGCAGGGAGGTGGTTGAGGCCCCATCCCTGGAGGTGTTTAAGGCCAGGCTGGATGAGGCTCTGGCCAGCCTGATCTAGTGTGGGGTGTCCCTGCCCATGGCAGGGGGGTTGGAACTAGCTGATCCTTGTGGTCCCTTCCAACCCTGACTGATACTATGATACTATGATACTCCCTAGAGAAGAGATGGCTGCTGAAGATGGTCTTCTGCAAAGGTTTTCTGGAATAGTAGATCTGCAGTAGAGCAGTGATCTTTTACTTCCATTGTTCTGTAACAACAGACTGATTCTTCTGTGCTGTGCAATCTGGTGTTGGCATTTAGTGAAACAACAACCTGAAGATAATGTGGAAAAGAGCCATACCGAATGATTGACGGGACTGCAGAAATGCACTAATGGCCTGTATTAATCTAATAGAAGAATCATAACAAGAGCTAATGACTAGAAGCAGAAGATGCATAAATTAGAAATAAGACACAGAATTTTATGCCAAGAGTGATTAACCTTTGAAACAAACTGCCAAAGGGGAAGTATGGATTTTGTGGGTACAAAGGCCTCCTGGCTGGGATCAGCAGTGCTGTGTCCAGCAGGGGCAGGGAGGGGATTGTCCCCTGGCACTCAGCTCTGCTGGGGCCACACCTTGAGTGCTGTGTCCAGTGTTGGGCACCTCAACACAAGAGAGATGTGGAGGTGCTGGAGCCAGGGCAGAGGAGGGCAAGGAAGCTGGGAAGGGCCTGGAGAATGAATCTGATGAAGAGCAACTGAAGGAGCTGGGGATGGTGAGTGTGAAACAGAGGAGGCTGAGGGGAGACCTCATTGCTCTCCACAACTACCTGAAAGGACCTTGTGGAGAGGCTGCTGCTGGTCTCTTCTCACAGGTAATTAGTGACAGAACAAGAGGGAATTGCCCAAAGCTATGCCTGGATGGGTTTACACTGGACATTTGGAAAACATTTTTCCCAGCCAGAGTGGTCAGGCATTGGAATGTGCTGCCCAGGGAGGTGGTGGAGTCCCCAAGCCTGGCTGTGTTTGAAGGTGGTTTGGATGTGGTGCTTGGGGCTATGGTTTAGGGGTGACCCTTGTAGAGTAGGGTTCATGGTTGGACTTGGGGATCCTGAGGGTCTGTTCCAATCTGAATGTTTCTGTGGTTCTGTGTGTTTCCTGAAGATTTAAAATTAATACCTGATGTTCTTTCTGCCAGTTAGGAGCCAGTGAGGCTTGGTAAAAGTCCACAAACAGTCCAACCTTTTTTAATAGTGGAATTGATATTTGTTTTCATTTGGGTTTGGGGATTTGGTTTAGTTTTTTTATTCAGTTATCCCAGTCAATTTTGGCTTCTCCCAGTCACATTGCTACAACCACAGTGTCACACAGTCACCTTGAGTTTGTATTCTAGGTGGTGTAATCAGTGGGTCACTGGTTCCGTGTTTGGATGTACCATAGCCAAAGTAAGCTATCAATACAGACTGGGAGAGGAGGTGACAGAAAGCAGCCCTGTAGAAAAGGACTTGGGGGTGCTGATGGAGGAGAAGCTGGACAGGAGCAGGCAGGGTGAGCTTGCAGCACAGAAGGCAAATCACAACCTGGGCTGCATCCAAAGCAGCATTGCCAGCAGAGCCAGAGAGGGGAATCTGCCACTTTGCTCTGCTCTGCTGAGACCTCACCTGCAGTGCTGTGTGCAGGTCTGGAGCCCTCAACACAGGAAGGACATGGACCTGATGGAGAGGGTCCAGAGGAGGGACACAAAAATGATCAAGGGGTTGGAGCAGCTCTGCTACAAGGACAGGCTGAGGGAGCTGGGGGTGTTCAGCCTGGAGAAGAGAAGGCTCCTGGCAGACCTAATAGCAGCCTGCCAGTACCTGAAGGGGGCTACAGGAAGGCTGCAGAGAGACTGTTTGCAAGGGCCTGCAGGGACAGGACGAAGGGCAGCGGCTTCAAACTAGAGCAGAGCAGATTGAGATTGGATGTTAGGAACAAGTTCTTTCCTATGAGGGTGGTGAGACATTGGAACAGGTTGCCCAGGCTGAGGCCCCCTCCCTGGAGATATTCAAGGGGAGGTGGGACAGGGCTCTGGGCAACCTGATCTAGTTGGGGCTGTCCCTGCTGACTGCAGGGAGGTTGAACTGGATGGCCTTTGGAGGTCCCTCCTGGCCCACACTGTTCCATGATTCTCTGATGGTAATTTCTTTGTTGTTCTGTCCATTCATGGTTATTGCAATGCTACTGGGAAAATGTCAGAAACTTAATTGGTGAAATAACAGAAATCAGATTAGAGGGTGTAATGATGCATTAAAGACTATGGATCTATTCATGCAAAAGGTTATCAGGAGCAGCCAGCACGGATTTACCAAAGGGAAATTACGTTTGGCTAATCTGACAGCCTCCTGTGCTGAGGTGACTGAATGGGCAGATGCAGGGAGAGCAGTGGGTGCTCTCCACCTTGACTTTAGCAAAGCTTTTGACACTGTCTCCCATTGCATCCTTGTAGGCAAGCTCAGAAAATCGGGGTTAGAAGGGTGGCCCCTGGGACGGATGGGGATCTGACTAAACAGCAGAGCTCGGGGGCTGTGATCAATGGTGCAGAGTCCAGCTGGGGACTGGTGGTGATCCCCAGGGGGCCAATACCGAGTCCATCTTATTCCACATATTCATCAATGACCTGGATGAAGGGATAGAGTGTTCCCTTGGCAAATTAGCTGATGATACCAAAGTGGGAGGGGTTGGCTGACACATGGCAAGGCTGTGTGGCTGTTCACAGAGACCTGCACAGACTGAGAGCTGGGAAAAGTGGAGCCTAACAAGGTTCAACAAGAACAAGTGTAGAGTCCTGCACCTGGGGAGGAGCAACACCATGCTTCAGTACAGGTCAGGGGTTGACCAGCTGGAAAGCAGCTCCACAGACAAAGACCTTGGAGTCCTGGTAGACAGTAAGTTATCCCTGGGACAGCAATGTGCCTAAGGTATCCTGAAGTGTATCAAGAACAGTGTGGCCAGCAGGTCAAGGGAGGTTCTACTCCCCCTCTGCTCTGCCCTGGTGAGCCCACATCTGGTGTATTTTGTCCAGTTCTGGACTCCCCTGTTCAAGAGGCACAGGGATATACTACAAAGTATCCAACCCAGGGCTATGAGCATGAGTAAGGGACTGGATGATCTATCTTATGAGAAATGACTGAGAGACTTGGGACTGTTTAGTCTGGAGAAGACTGAGAGGGAATCATTCTATGATTATTGGGGTTGGAAAGGACCTCAAGGCTCATAGAGTTCCAACCCCCCTGCCATGGGCAGGGACACCTCACACTACAGCAGGTTGCTCACAGCCACATCCAGCCTGGCTGCAAAACCTCCAGGCATGAGGCTGCCACCACCTCCCTGGGCAACCTGTGCCAGGCTCTCACCACCCTCATGGGGAACAACTTCTTCCTAACATCCAATCTCAATCTGACTATTTCTAGTTTTGTTCCATTCCCCCCAGTTCTATCACTCCCTGACACCTTCAAAAGTCCCTCCCCAGCTTTCTTGTAGCCCCCTACAGATACTGGAAGGCCACAATAAGGTCTCCTCAGAGCCTTCTCTTCTCCAGACTGTATAACCCCAACTCCCTCAGTCTGTCTCCATAGCAGAGCAGCTCCAGCCCTCTGCTCATCCTCATGGCCCTTCTCTGGACACCTTCCAGAACCTCCCAATCCAGTTACATGAGATTGAACACATCCAAGTGCCAGGTTCTGCACATTGGCCACAGCAACCCCAGGCAGTGCTACAGGCTGGGGTCAGAGTGGCTGGAGAGCAGCCAGACAGAGAGGGACCTGGGGGTGCTGGTTGATGGGAGGCTGAACATGAACCTGCAGTGTGCCCAGGCAGCCAAGAAGGCCAATGGCATCCTGGCCTGGATCAGGAACAGTGTGGCCAGCAGGAGCAGGGAGGTCATTCTGCCCCTGTACACTGCACTGGTTAGGCCACACCTTGAGTCCTGTGTCCAGTTCTGGGCCCCTCAGTTTAGGAAGGAGGTTGACTTGCTGGAGTGTGTCCAGAGAAGGGCAACAAAGCTGGGGAGGGGTTTGGAACACAGCCCTGTGAGGAGAGGATGAGGGAGCTGGGGTTGCTTAGCCTGGAGAAGAGGAGGCTCAGGGGTGACCTTACTGCTCTCTACAACTCCCTGAAGGGAGGTTGTAGCCAGGTGGGGGTTGGTCTCTTCTCCCAGGCAGCCAGCCCCAGAACAAGAGGACACAGTCTCAAGCTGCACCAGGGGAGGTTCAGGCTGGATGTTAGGAGGAAGTTCTACACAGAGAGAGTGATTGCCCATTGGAATGGGCTGCCTGGGGAGGTGGTGGAGTCATCATCACTGGAGGTGTTCAGGAGGAGACTTGATGGGGTGCTTGGTGCCATGGTTGAGTTGTTTAGGTGGGTTGGATTGGTTGATAGGTTGAACATGATGATCTTGAAGGTCTCTTCCAACCTGGTTTATTGTATTGTATTGTATTGTATCTCCAGATCCTCCTTTCCTGACAATGCTATTATTGGTCAATTTCCTGAGTCATAAAAGGTAATAAAATGTGGGTTTTTCCTTTTATGATATCTCAATTTTGGTCTTTAAAGTTCACCTGTACATTGCACCATAAATTTTATGTGCAATGCCGTTGCTCAGTACCGAATGCAACATTCTGTGCAGTGCTAAATTTAGTGCTCTAAACCCCACTGCAGTGTATGGAGCATTGTGATCAGCATGATGGGATCATACAACATTCACATTGCTAGGCCTCTGTAACCTGTTTGACTGTCATTAAGGCTGTTGTCATGACAACAAAGGTCTACTTTCAGTTGTTGCATGTCCTTTTGTGTGTAAGTATACAGCAGCGTTTTCCTCAAGTGCAGAATTTTCACAGGAGAAAGAAACCAAAAATTGCAGGGGCAGAATAAAAATAATCCATTTTCCCATACTCACTGATCTGGCATTAGGAGAATGTGGCAACAAATACTAAGTTCAGAACTCTTTGTTTGCTTGGACCACACATTCCCTACCTAGCTAGTATTTGTATGCTCAGTAATGCTTAACAATCAAAGCACAACCAAAGTCTCTCCTACAGGCAATATAAGCTAGTCCCTGGCTCACAACCAAAGTCTCTCCTACAGGCAATATAGCTAGTCCCTGGCTCCAGAGTTACACAGTTCAAGTGTCAGCTTGTAACACCCTTCACAAAGACATATACTTTGCAAATTGTCATTTTGGATTAAGCCAGGTACTACTCAGAAGGAAGAAAGGATGTGGAATGTGGTCCTGAGGGTAAGATTCATCTCCCTTTTATATTAGCTATCCAAAGTGCAGTGAAACATTTCCTACTTGATCCCCTTCAATATCAATTCAGCTGCTGGCCCAGGCAGATGCTTCCTTTCTAGATCTAGTATAGTGTACTTGGAACAGTTTGCAACTTTGCTTATGAGGTGCTGTGATGGGTTGAAATTACCCCCAACTAATTTGAAAGAATTACCCCCAAAATAAAGCTGCCAGACCAGCTCAGTTGGGAGCCAGTGAAGCTCTGTTTGCAAGCAAAACTACAATCTAGAAATATGGGATGCAATGACTAGGTACAGAATATACCACGTTCACAGGGATTTACAAACAACACAAGACCCCCCCGACAAAACCAGGAGGCTACCAAGAGCTTCCCCTCTCCTCTCTTTCACCACCCCCTCCCCACCATGTACAAGGGACAAGAGAAAAGAAAAGAGAAAAGCAGAGAACAGCAGAGAAGAGCTGGTTAGTACTTAGCCACCACAAAGAAACACAGCCAAGGTCAGCAAGCCAGCAGAAGCAACCGGCTAGCATCAACTCCAGCCAAGAGCCAAGAAAGAGCAAGAGTTAGCTTATATAATACAATAATAATACAATAATACAATAAACCAGGTTGGAAGAGACCTTCAAGATCATCGTGTCCAATCCATCAACCAATCCAACCTACCCAAACAACTAGATCATGGCACCAAGCACCCCATCAAGTCTCCTCCTGAACACCTCCAGTGATGGTGACTCCACCACTTCCCTGGGCAGCACATTCCAATGGCCAATCTCTCTTGCTGGGAAGAATTTCTTCCTAACCTCCAGCCTAAACCTCCCCTGGCACAGCTTGAGACTGTGTCCTCTTGTTCTGGGGCTGGCTGCCTGGGAGAAGAGACCAACCCCCACCTGGCTACAACCTCCCTTCAGGGAGTTGTAGAGAGCAATAAGGTCACCCCTGAGTCTTCTCTTCTGCAGGCTAAGCAACCCCAGCTCCCTCAGCCTCTCTTCACAGGGCTGTGCTCCAAACCCCTCCCCAGCTTTGTTGCCCTTGTCTGGACGCACTCCAGCAACTCAACCTCCTTCCTAAACTGAGTGGCCCAGAACTGGACACAGGACTCAAGGTGTGGCCCTAACCAGTGCAGTGTACAGGGGCAGAATGACCTCCCTGCTCCTGCTGGCCACACTGTTCCTGATGCAGGCCAGGATGCCATTGGCCCTCTTGGCTGCCTGGGCACACTGCAGGCTCATGTTCAGCCTACCAACTTTCTGTCAGTTATCAGACCAAGGGGATTATCTAGACCTTACCATTATTTTCCCTTCACATCCAATGGTAATTTATTTACATTCTACCACTTTCTACTCAATCTGTGGCAAATTTCCTAGGCATCAGCCTGATGGACTGAATTTAGGGAGTAGAACCTCAAGCAATACTCAGCTGATAGAAGCAAAATATTGTAGCTCTTGTGGGCCACAAACCTTGGGACCAAACTGCAGCTGTGTAGAGAGAAAAAGGCATTTAGCTGATTACCAGCAGCCATTGTGACTCAGGGAAGCCACACAACGACCTGAGAATAAGAGCTGGTAAACACTGCAATAGAGTCTTTTGTCTTCTCTCTGAACTTAGATAAGAGATGTGTGATCGTTTGCTTTTGTCTAACACCCGTCTGAGCCTTGCCAAGGGATGTGTGCTCCCTGGCGTTTTCTCGGCAGCCAGTCACGAATCTGTACCTGTCGCACGGACACATCTAATTACCAGTCCCGAGTCGCTTTTGATTATGTTAGCCTATAGAAAGAAAAGCCTTTGTACAATAAAGTAGACACTTTGCTTGCATCAAGCTTTGTCTCCATCTCTCAATCGCGGTATCAGCCTACAACTGCCACAGGTGCACTTCT
Organism: Colaptes auratus; assembly: GCA_015227895.2. Lineage (NCBI taxonomy): Eukaryota > Metazoa > Chordata > Aves > Piciformes > Picidae > Colaptes > Colaptes auratus. The sequence goes on along the minus strand of CM037643.1, from coordinate 43,964,632 downwards.
GTGCTCTCAGGCTCCTGCTCTGATCCTCAGAGCTCCCAGGCTTTTCATGCACTTGTTTCTTCGTAGGTGTCCGCTGTTTCCTCTACCTGTCCCAACTTCTCTTTATCAAATCACAGAATCATTTAGGTTGGAAAAGTCTTTTAAAACCATCAAGCTCAACACTGCCAAGTCCACCCCTAAATCATGTCCCTAAGTGCCACGTCTTCTCATGTTTTAAACACTTCCAGGAATGGTGACTCAAGCACTTCCCTGGACTGCCTGCCCCTCTCTGGGTTTTGCAGAAAGACATTTGAGGGTTTCTGTTCCAAATAAGCTCATACAAGATGAGGCATAGAGGAGCATGGGAGTTGCCAAGTGGCCAAGCTGAAAACCATGACAGCACTTTGATCCCCTGGCACAGTGCATCAGGATGCAATAGATTATTTCTTTGCTGATCACCTCATGGTTTCAGACATGGCAAGCTGTTACTATTTCGAGCTAGTGCCTAGCTTAGACACTCATTGTGAACAGGAATTTTCCAAAGACTTCGAGTAGAAGATAAATAATGCTAGAGATTGGACACAGAATGATAACAATAGATAGGTTTATATCATCATGCTATATTTTGTACCACAGAGAGTTCTCTCTCTTTTTCTCCCTGTTGCTTCTGCCTCTTACTGCTTTCTCTGTCTCTGTGTCCTTGATGTTTTGACTACATGGGTGAGGTACAAGGGAGAAGGGGGTGGGATGGGACAGGAAGAAGTAGGCTAGCTTCATGAAGCCTCCTTTGGGTGGGGGGGAAGAGCTGACTTTGTGTAAGGCAGTGTTTCTGAGGTTGCTGAATTGTGAATATATGTAAATAGAAGCCAGAACATGTTTATTGTCTTTTATACTTTTATATTTAGTTCACTTTTTGTAAATAATAATGAAGTTTGGTTCAGAATTTCTGAGTTACTGTGGCAGATTTATTCCAGGGGTAGGTCTCCACTCTGGGGGTGAATCTCTGGTTTGATGTAGGGGGCAAAATCCAACCCACAGCATAACCAAAGTAGAGCTTGTTTGCTACTTGGTGCAGAGCAGAAGTCAGAAGTGAAGGGCAGCTAAGCTGGATAATCTAACACTGGGATACCAGCAGTGAAAAATGGTGGGAGAAGCAGGAAAAGATCATTATCATGAAATGGCACCTGGGGAAGGAGGAAAGGGAACGTGCAGAGAAGACTCGTGCACCTCTGTCCTTTACAAGAAACCCCCAGGAGAAAATGTGAACCTCAGAAATTCTTCCCAAAGCTTTCAACAGACTCAGGCTCACAGAATCACAGACTATCAGGGGCTGGAAGGGACCTCAGAAGATCACCCAGCCCAACCCCCCTGCCAGAGCAGGAGCACCTAGAGCAGGTCACACAGGAACACATCCAAGTGAGTTTGGAATATCTCCAGAGAGGGAGGCTCCACAGCCCCCCTGGGCAGCCTGCTCCAGGGCTCTGGCACACTTACAGGGGAAAAAAATTTCCTCCTGTTTCCATGGCACTTCCTCTGCCTCAGCTTCCACCACTGCCCCTTGTGCTGGCATTGGGCATCCCCCAGCAGAGCCTGGCTCCAGCCTCGGGGCACTCACCCTGCACAGCTTTATCAATAGCAATGAGGTCACCCTCAGGCTCCTCCTCTCCAAGCTACAGAGCCCTCAGCTCCCTCAGGCTCTCCTCCAAAGGAAGATGTTCCACTCCCCTAAACATTTCAGAACAAGATGTCTGTCATTGGGCTTCCAACTTGCAGATGGGGTGAAATCCTAGATTGATGCAGTTGTGCTCTACAAGCACCTAACAACTGAAAAGATGCTTACACACATTGGATCTCATGTGCTAAGCGTGGGTCTCACCATTGCTCCTGCTCCCACATCTGCATGTGCCAGCTGTGTAATCTCCAACAAGCGTCTTTGCTTTCTCTTGCTGCTGGATTCCCTAGGCATAATACAAAGGCCATACAATCAGCTTCTGAATCTCAGTGTATGGATGCCAACACATTTTGTTCACTGTGTTAAAGGAGCAAAACCGTCATGAGGATGAATTAATCAGCACCACTTACTAACACCCTTCTGCGTGAGAAGTGCTAAGGCATTACATCAACCACTGCATGTTTGGATTCATTATGCTGGAGAGGGTCCACATCTATCTCCACAAAGACAGATTATACAATGCTGAGATTATTCTGTCTCTCAGATCTTGGCTACCAATCTGGGTCTGTTTATAAACCCAGGACTGTTATAAATCTCTGCTGCAATTTCTATTACACTGGACTGGGAATTGAGTTTCTTGCTTGCTTATGGTAATGAATTGCAGGTTACCAGAATTACCACTTATTGCATCCACCAAAGGCAAGCCACTAACTGACAAAATTACCAATTACTATAATGCAGGTAATTGCTTTCCTTGAGGTTTTAACTCTTTTATGGGATTCTTAATTCTTTTAGATGCTGTTGGTATCCATCTAGCCAGCCAAACAAATAGATCTGCTGGTGCCTCTTCACTTCTAATGACTTTTTTTAATAGATGCTTCTTATTCATCTGGTGTCCTCATGTGTTTTCTGAGAAACCTCAGAGGCAGTTTTCCACCTTGGAATACATGCACTGATAGAATGAGTAAATATTTCCTGGAGGGTTTCCACAGAATGCCTTAAGTTGGAAGGGACCTTACAGATCTAGTTTCAATCCCCCTGCCATGGGGGGATTGCTCAAAGCCTTATCCAGCCTGATCTTAGACACTTCCAGAGATGAGGCATCCACAGCTTCTCTGGGAAACCTGTTCCCATGACTCTCACAGTTATAGAACTTCCTCTTCACATCTAATCTAAATCTACCCTGCTCTAATTTAACACCATTGCTTCTTTTCCAATCATCACATGCCCTTATAAATAGTCCTTCCCCAGCTTTCTTGTAAGCCCCCTTTAGGTACTGGAAGGCTGCTATATGGCCTCCCTGGAGCTTTCACTTCTCCAAGCTGACCAGCCCCAACCCAAACAAACAGAAAGACAAGAGAGAGAGAAGGAAGCACACTGTATACAAATATTTTATACCAAAGCATTGGCATGTCTAGATACACCTTGATACTGCTGCCTTCCCTTGTGACTGCAGTCCTGCAGAAATGCTGGTACAGGCTTGCCAGATAATTTTCATTTTAGAAGCTTATTTAAGTGTTGTAACAGGTTCAAGCTAACCAAAGGCTTAGATGTCTGGCCCCCCAACACAGAAATGAGGGGAAAGTAACACACACCCAGAAAAAAACAGGTTGAGATAAGCAGCTGAGATAGGAGTTTACTGAATAAACCAGATAACAATATTGCAATGCACAATTGCCTTAGCTTATTTGCAGAGAAAGCACAGCAGAAAGCAGCAGCAAGGAGAAGCCAGTGAGCTAAAAGGCCAAGCCAAGGATTTACTCCCATATGCCTCCCTGTCTGGCTGCCATCTCAGAGGGAGAGACCCAACATGCAAGTATCCCAGAACCCGAAAGCAGCACCTGGAACAGGAAGCCTCTGATGCTACAAGCTGAACTTCAGCCCCATGATACTTTGCTCCACTTTCATTTTGAAGCTGACATGAGGCAGGATGGTTATGATAACAGCAGCAAATATTCAACTTAACCCGAGACAGTATTTAAGGAGTTTTGTTGTGGGGTGAATAATGCAAATAGAAATCTCTTTACTCACAGATACATTCACATGGGTAATTAGCTGGAGAGCCCAGTCCTGCAGCTCTTATCCACAGCATAATAAGTCAGAAGGCACAGGTACCTTCCCAGGGATGCTGACACTTGTATTTCAACCATTCCTTTAGAGAGTAAAGCCAGCTTTGTGTACCGGTGGAGAAGGCACTCACTCAAACTTGTTCCCATCTTGGTTTCCATTTACTATGAGACATTGCCAAAGAATACAAGTTCTGGAAACTGGTAGAGAGAGACAAAGTTTTAGCTTTGCAAATCATGCTAGGAAATTCTTGCAGCAACTCAATTTAAAGTTTGGGGAAGATTTCCTTTAAAACACTTCCCTTAGCCCTCAGCTCTGCAGAGGGACCTCGACTGACTGGACAGATGGGCAGAGTCCAACAGGATGGCATTCAACAAGTCCAAGTGCCAGGGGCTGCACTTTGGCCACAGCAACCCCATGAAGAGCTACAGGCTGGGGTCAGAGTGGCTGAGAGCTGCAAAACAGAGAGGGACCTGGGGGTGCTGATTGACAGCTGCCTGAACAGGAGCCAGCAGTGTGCCCAGGGGGCCAAGAGAGGCAATGGCATCCTGGCCTGCATTAGGAATAGTGTGGCCAGCAGGAGCAGGGAGGTCATTCTGCCCCTGTACTCTGCTTTGGTTAGGCCACACCTTGAGTCCTTTGTCCAGTTCTGGGCCCCTCAGTTTAGGAAGGACATCGAGACACTTGAAGGTGTCCAGAGAAGGGCAACAAGGCTGGGGAGAGGCCTTGAGCACAGCCCTGTGAGGAGAGGCTGAGGGAGCTGGAGTTGCTTAGCCTGGAGAAGAGGAGGCTCAGGGGAGACCTCATTGCTCTCTCCAACTCCCTGAAGGGTGGTTGTAGTCAGGAAGGGGTTGGCCTCTTCTCTCTAGCAACCAGCAGCAGAACAAGAGGACACAGTCTCAAGCTGCACCAGGGGAAGTTTAGGCTGGAGGTGAGGAGAAAGTTCTTTACTGAGAGAGTCATTCGCCATTGGGATGTGCTGCCCAGGGAGGTGGTGGAGTCCCCATCCCTGGAGGTGTTCAAGAGGGGACTGGATGTGGCACTTGGTGCCATGGTCTAGTCATGCGGTCTGTGGTGCCAGGTTGGACTTGATGATCTTTGAGGTCTCTTCCAACCTTGGTGATACTGTGAGACTGTGATGATCCCATCCTTCTGCTTAAACAGGCATCTTAGTGGTACAGGCCTGACATGTCCTGTGTCCGACTCGTAAGCGGAATTTCTCTGTAGGTGCCACCACCATTACTACTACCAGGACATTGGAGAGAAGTAACATTTCCTGGAGGTCCATAATGGAAACTCCTAAATGTTGTAGTCCCCTGAGTCAAGGGCCATTGGGTGATGAATGGTTGCAGGAATGCCATGATTGCTTTATAATGGAATTCTGGAACTGCAGAGAGCAGAGAACCTTAATACTCCTTTCAGAAGTCCTTAACAGAAGTAGCTTACAGAAGCAGAAGTCCCGAGTATATCCCTAGCAGTATCCCTAGCCCCCAATCTCCCTGTATTGCTTAAAGTAGATGTTTAAATATCCTTTCTTATCTTTCTCTCAACCAGTAGAACCCAGCCTGTTATATAACCTGAAAGCATCGCCTTTTATAAGGTGCCAGCAGGTTAGGAGGCTGGGTTCTACAGGATGATTTCCTTAGGGATGTTCTTTTCTTCTTTTGGAGAGCTAGGCCCATGACAACTTCATGAGGTTCAACAAGACCAAATGCAAGGTCCTGGGTTGGTGCAATCCCAGGCACTGATATAGCCTGAGGAGGGACTGGCACTTGCAGCCCAGAGAGCCAAGCAGAGCCTGGGCTGCAGCAAGAGAAGCAGAACCAGCAGGATGAGGGAGGTGATTCTCCCCCTCTGCTCTGCTCTGGTGAGACCACACCTGGAGCCCTGTGTCCAGTTCTGGAGCCCCTAGTACAAGGAGGAACTGGAGTTGCTGGAGTGTGTCCAGAGAAGGGCCACGAGGATGAGCAGAGGGCTGGAGCTGCTCTGCTATGAGGACAGACTGAGAGAGTTGGGGTTATTCAGTCTGGAGAAGAGAAGGCTCTGAGGAGACCTTGCTGTGGCCTTCCAGGATCTGAAGGGGGGGGTCCAAGAAAGCTGGGGAAGGACTTTTTAGGGGAATGGAGCAAAACTAGAAATTGAGAGATTCAGCTTGGATGTTAGGAAGACGTTCTTCCCCATGAGGGTGGTGAGAGACTGACACAGGTTGCCCAGGGAGGTGGTGGCAGCCTCATCCCTGGCGGTTTTTAGGGCTGGATGTGGCTGTGAGCAACCTGCTGTAGCGTGAGGTGTCCCTGCCTGTGGCAGGGGGGTTGGAACTCGATGATCCTTGAGGTCCCTTCCAACCCTGACAATTCTATGATTCCATGATTCTTCACAGTGTCTGACTCACTGGCTAGAGAATCAGGTGCTGTGCACACGTCCCAGAGCCTCTTGTTTGCAGAACAGCAACTGCAACATCTAAATATGTTCTAAAGGACAAGAAGAAGTCTGATTATATTCTTTCTCAAGAGCTACAAGGAACCTTTTGTCTTTATTGAATAAAATGCTGTGTTTCCACTAAATGGAAGGCTCTGTCTTCTGTGTAAATGCCAGGTGGTAGTCTTTGTTTGTTCATCCTCTCTTTGAGGAAGGTGTAGACAAGTTGGTCTTTCCAGCAAAATCTAACGAAAAGCTTGTCTTTTCTCCTGCCCTAGAACTGTAATCAAACAAACCCTGCTTGTGATAGGGATTGTCAGGGAAAGCCTGCTTCTCTTCACTTGTGCAGCATGGATGTGTACTTAATCTGTTGGGCTGAGAGGCACTTGAAGGATTATAGGACAGTCAAGTGGTCAGCAGGACACCTTCCATCTTCACTTCCCCATTTTTTTTCTTTCCTGTGATCTTTCCTTTTTGTTGTGTAGGTTATGATGTTTGCAACTGGGGAAGTGCTGCTGCTGGAGTGCACTAGGTATATTCTCTCCAGCTTAAATCCTACTTCATAAAACCACATTCACAAGCATTTAGACAAAATATCCTGATTGAAGCAAGTCAAAGGATAAAAACAGATCTCTCCTACTTTCCAGTTCCTAGTGGAAATAAACTCAACTGGTTTTGAAGGTTCCATGATGTTTTCAACCTCTCTTCAAAAGGATACTTTCTCACCAGACCTTACCCTTTTGTTCTTATCCTTTTCCTGCATATCCTAAATCCACAGTTTCATGAATCTAGGATTGTCTGTTAGGTTTAAGATACAGTATCACAGTACCACAGTATCACCAAGGTTGGAAGAGACCTCGAAGATCATCGAGTCCAACCTGTCACCACAGACCTCATGACTAGACATTTGGCACCAAGTGCCACATCCAGTCCCCTCTTGAACGCCTCCAGGGACGGTGACTCCACCACCTCCCTGGGCAGCACATTCCAATGGCGAATGACTCTCTCAGTGAAGAACTTTCTCCTCACCTCCAGCCTGGCACGGCTTGAGACTGTGTCCCCTTGTTCTGGAGCTGGTTGCTAGAGAGAAGAGACCAACCCCTTCCTGGCTACAACCACCCTTCAGGTAGGTGTAGAGAGCAATAAGGTCTCCCCTGAGCCTCCTCTTCTCCAGGCTAAGCAACCCCAGCTCCCTCAGCCTCTCCTCACAGGGCTGTGCTCAAGGCCTCTCCCCAGCCTTTGTTGCCCTTCTCTGGACACCTTCAAGTGTCTCAAGGTCCTTCCTAAACTGAGGGGCCCAGAACTGGACACAGGACTCAAGGTGTGGCCTAACCAATGCAGAGTCCAGGGGCACAATGACCTCCCTGCTCCTGCTGGCCACACTATTCCTAATGCAGGCCAGGATGCCGTTGGCTCTCTTGGCCCCCTGGGCACACTGCTGGCTCCTGTTCAGGCAGCTGTCAATCAGCACCCCCAGGTCCCTCTCTGTTTGGCAGCTCTCCAGCCACTCTGACCCCAGCCTGTAGCTCTGCATGGGGTTGCTGTGGCCAAAATGCAGCACCTGGCACTTGGACTTGTTGAATGCCATCCTGTTGGACTCTGCCCATCTGTCCAGTTGGTCGAGGTCCCTCTGCAGAGCCCTTCTGCCCTCTGACTGACCAACATCTGACAACTTGGTGTCATCTGCAAATTTGTTTTAAACCTTGTCTAGATGCAGTTCTGTCCTGTTAGGCAAAGGTAGCTGAATCTTCACTCAAATGGCAAGGGTTAAATTCATGCTGTTCATCTTAATTTCTGTCAGCTGCCTTCCTGCACTTCTCACCATGCTATTTCATGTGCTTGCACAGGACATTTAATGGTTGCTAGAAAAGAGAAGTTGGTTCAGAAAAAATAAAGGTCACTCAAATAAAGACACAAAAATACTAAATGCAGCAACAAAAAGGCTCAGCCATTTCAAAGGTCAGATTAAATAAAACACACTGTGGGGTAATTTGCTTCCCCCATTGCTTAACTTCTGTAAAAGTTGATGAAAGCTAAAGTGAAAGCTCAGAGGTGAAGGAGCTGTGCTTTTTAGAAACAGTTTCTGAAGCCAAATTTAATGAAGATAGATGTCTCTTCTCTAAGTTGCCCCTCAGAGATACCTAATTCACTCAACAGGTGAATATCTTTGTGAGATGATGTCTCGGTCTGGAAGGGCAGAGAGACTCGTTCTTTTTTATAGCATTCCTGTGTTGTGAAATATAGGCACAAATGAGGCCAAATATCAGAAGCAAGGCTATTAATTAAAGGATAAAGTGAATGTAAGAGAGGAATGGAGAAAAGGGAGAGAGAGGTAGAGGGAAAAGGGAGAGAGAGATAGAGGGAAAATGGAGAAAGAGAGGGAGAGATCAGGAAAGGAATTATACTATCACACAGACAGACGCTATTGTGTCTTCATCCAGAGGAGAGGAGGCGAAAGGAAATGTCCCAGGGTTCGTGTTTTGCCTTCTGCTGTCCTTGGCCAGAGAGGGGAGATGAAGTCTGTGGTGACTTTCCCTCTGCTGTGCAGCCTCCAGCTTGTAGTGTCTTCAGTGGAGCTCTTCTCTCTTACAGCAGGCAAACGGAGGGCACTGCACGGTCCGGTGGTGCTGGTGAGATGTCCTGGACTGCTGCTGCCAGGCTGAGCCACGGTGGCGTTCCCCGCTAAGCTGCTATAGCTCAGGGCTTTCATTCAGTTCTTTTTGCAGCTCCCCCCTTGGCCCATCACCCTAGTCCCGTTGTCTTCCATGTGTTGCCTCCAGGGAGTACTGTGTGCTTGCGGGAGTCCACACCAGGGTAGGTCTCCGCCCCATTCACACATCTTTACACATCCCTGTGCTCATCAGGGCTGGAGGTGATGCGTTGCATAATCTTTCCACCACCCCCACGCCCCCTTCCGGGGTAGTTGCGGTCTTGATAGGTAGAGATCTTATCTTTGTTCCAAGGGTCTTCCACCACAGCCCCCCACGTAGCTGTCCTCTGGGGAAGCAAAGGTGATTTTGTCTTTGTTGATTTACATGTGCAAGAGAGGACTCTCTCAGGTGGTCACAAAGCATTTGTATCGGCTCTCAGGTCTCACAAAGCAAATGCTCTCAGAATTATCAAGGGATAAAGACTGAAGGAAGTTTAGGACTTGTCTTGGTCTTCCGTGCAGCTGCCCTTCAGTTTTTGTGTGATGCCTCTGAGTGTTGACAGATCAAAAGTTTTATTATGGGCTGCATATTTGCAACTGATAATTTGTTTTATTAAATGATTCAATTCTTTATTTTTTCCTTTTTTGTTTTGGAGAAAAGTAACATTTTCTGGTACTGGAAGCGTGTGTCAGTGGATGCTGTAGGGAGGTAACATCATCAAGGGGCTTTTCTGTGTGCCTGTGGTCAAGTATCTGATGTATGCCCATCTTCATTGTTATGTTACAGGGAGAGGTTCCATAAGATGCATTCAGAGCAGCTCTGTTTCAAATATAATGCCAGCTTTAGGACAGCTCTTTGGGGACAGTTCAGAAAGTGGTAGGTGATCAAAGAATCACAGGGTGCTAGGAGATGGGAGGGACCTCTGATGACCATCTAGTCCAACCTTCCCTGCTAGAGCAGGATCACCCAGAGTAAATCACACAAACACATCCAGGTGGGTTTGGAATGCCTCCAGGGAATGCCTCTGGGCAGCTTGGTCCAGTGCTCTGCCACCCTCAAAGTCAAGAATAGTTTCCTTATGTTTACACGGAGCCCGCTGTGTTCCAGTGTGTGTCTGTTGTTCCTTGCCCTGTCACTGGACGCTGAGGGGATGTGGTGCCGAGGGACGTGGTTTAGTGGCAGTGGCTTAGCAGCAGTGGTGGGGTTGTGAGTGCTAGGTGAGCTGTTGGACTTCATGTCAAGACTCTACTTGCAATGAAAAAGGTTCCTATGTTTGTGTGAATACCTGCACACAGCAACCCCATGCAGAGCTACAGGCTGGGGTCAGAGTGGCTGAGAGCTGCCAAACAGAGAGGGACCTGGGGGTGCTGAGTGACAGCTGCCTGAACATGAGCCTGCACTGTGCCCAGGTGGCCAAGAAGGCCAATGGCATCCTGGCCTGCATTAGGAATAGTGTGGCCAGCAGGAGCAGGGAGGTCATTGTGCCCCTGGACTCTGCATTGGTTAGGCCACACCTTGAGTCCTGTGTCCAGTTCTGGGCCCCTCAGTTTAAGAAGGACATTGAGATACTTGAAGGTGTCCAGAGAAGGGCAACAAGGCTGGGGAGAGGCCTTGAGCACAGCCCTGTGAGGAGAGGCTGAGGGAGCTGGGGTTGCTTAGCCTGGAGAAGAGGAGGCTCAGGGGAGACCTCATTGCTCTCTACACCTCCCTGACAGGTGGTTGTAGCCAGGCAGAGGTTGGCCCCTTCTCCCAGGCAACCAGCACCAGAACAAGAGGACACAGTCTCAAGCTGCACCAGGGGAAGTTTAGGCTGGAGGTGAGGAGAAAGTTCTTCACTGAGAGAGTCATTCACCATTGGAATGTGCTGCCCAGGGAGGTGGTGGAGTCACCGTCCCTGGAGGTGTTCAAGAGGGGACTGGCTGTGGCACTTGGTGCCATGGTCTAGTCATGAGGTCTGTGGTGACAGGTTGGACTCGATGATCTTCGAGGTCTCTTCCAACCTTGGCCATACTGTGATACTGTGATAAGGTGCTTTTTCATAAAGACAGATGATTTGTTGAACAGGAGGAGGAGGAGACAACCCTGAATATCAAAGATGTTTCTATCAGAATCTGGGAAAAAAAAGGAAAAACTTTGGGAAAATTGTTTTCTGCTGTAACAAATGCCTTAAATTGTGTCAGTTGGTGTTCACAAACTGTCCCCAGTTTTCAATTGTGTAACAACTCGAGGGGTTAACAATGAATTTTAAATGACAGTAGGATAGGAACGTGCCTTAGTGATTGTTTCGTTGCCATTAAGGACTGATACTATTGCAGCTTATACTTTCTGTGTCTACAGTGACTGTTAGCCACACAAGAAAGGGGAATTGAGGTTTGATGTTGTGGTGGTTTGAGCCTTAACTGGAAGTTAAGAGCTCAGGTGGGGGCAAGGCTGAGAATCTCTCCCCCACTCCCCCCCCCCCCTTCCTCCCAACAGAGAGGGGAGAAAAGGAAACAGCAAATCCACCAAACAATAATTTGGAGTCGGCTTGGAAGTAGAGAGGCAAAGAGTTGTCTTTAAGCAATATATATATAACAATAACAGGAAAAAGGTTCACAAGGGCAAGGAACAAGGATGGATGGGAGGGGGACAACAACAAGAGAATAATACAAACCCAGCCTTTCTCTGAGGCAGCGTGGAGGCAGCAGGGAGAAGGATCAGGTCCGACCACGTGGCAGAGGAGCAGGAGGGCAGCTGCAGTAGCTCTCGTCCAGCAGAGGCAGAAGCCAGAAAAGCCGGGGCCAACAGCTACGAGGTCCTGCTTTTTATACCCTAGCTGGGCAGGGAGGGGGGATTGGAACAGACTCAGCTTCCCAGGCGAAAAATGCCCTGCAGGGAGTGAAAAGTACCTGCAAGCCCTCCCCCCTGCTTTGTTCTTTTGTTCTCAGAAAAGGGTGCTAACCCACCACAGATGTTTGGTTGGGTGTGTTTTTTAGAGAGGCTGTTGAACTATTTGCTTTTCTACCTTTCCCTCAACTTTCATCCAGAGAGTGCTGTTTCCAACCATGTAGAAACCACATTGGTAATGATGAACAAGTAGAGTTCAGAAGGAATTTCCAGATGCTTCAATGGTATTGAATTTCCCTCTTCCAGAGGCTGTTTCTTCTGGCAAAGACATTGTGTCAAATGTAGAGTAAAGAACCAAGACAGCTTCATTTGAAAGCCAGGAAGCCTGGCCACATGCTGTCTGGTGAGGTGATCTCACAGCCCTCTCCTCGGGACAAAGAATTGATCTGCTGGACACAAGGAGGAGGCCACTTTCCTCTGGTTTCAAGCTTTGTTTAAAACAAAAAAAATGTTCCATGGTGTGAAGCTTGTGCCTCAGATGAAGAAGAAGAAGCTGGACAGGAGCAGGCAGGGTGAGCTTGCAGCACAGAAGGCAAATCACAGCCTGGGTTGCATCCAAAGCAGCATTGCCAGCAGAGCCAGAGAAGTGATTTTGCCACTTTACTCTGCTCTGCTGAGACCTCACCTGCAGTGCTGTGTGCAGGTCTGGGGCCCTCAATATCGGAAGGACATGGAGCTGATGGAGAGGATCCAGAGGAGGGACACCAAAATGATGAGTGGGTTGGAGCAGCTCTGCTACGAGGACAGGCTGAGGGAGCTGGGGGTGTTCAGCCTAGAGAAGAGAAGGCTCCAGGGAGACCTAATAGCAGCCTGCCAGTGCCTGAAAGGGCCTAAAGATAGGCTGGAGAGAGACTGTTTGCAAAGACCTGCAGGGACAGGATGAGGGGCAATGGCTTCAAACTAGAGCAGAGCAGATTGAGATTGTTTGTTAGGAACAAGTTCTTTACTATGAGGGTGGTGGAACACTGGAACAGATTGCCCAGGGAGGTGATTGAGGGGGGAATAGAGCAAAACTAGAAATGGGTAGATTGAGATTGGATGTTAAGAAGAAGTTCTTCCCCATGAGGGTGGTGAGAGCCTGGCACAGGTTGCCCAGGGAGGTGGTGGCAGCCTCATGCCTGACGGTTTTTGCAGCCAGGCTGGATGTGGCTGTGAGCAACCTGCTGTAGTGTGAGGTGTCCCTGCCCATGGCAGGGGGTTGGAAGTGGATGATCCTTCCAACCCTGACAGTTCTCTGATTCTGTCTTTCCCGGGTCATGTAATTACATCACCTCACACTTTTCTTGTAGGTAAGCTTAAGAAGGCTCTGGAATTGCAATTTCCACCATGCTGAACGACAAACACAGGGAAGAAGTTCTTTGCCATGAGGGTGGTGGAACACTGGAACAGGTTGCCCAGGGAGGTGATTGAGGCTCCAACCCTGGAGATATTCAAGGTGATGCTGGATGATGCCCTGGGCAGCCTGATGTAGTTGGGGATGTCCCTGCTGACTGCATGAGGGTCAGACTGGATAAGCTTTGGAGGTCCCTTCTGACCCAGGCCATTCTGTGATCGCATGATTCTGTGATCCTATGATGCTAAGTGAGCTGTATACTGGGAAAATATTTATAATTTCTCAGTGACTCAAACATTTTCTGTAGATGGCAGCATGTAAAAATGCAGAACAAAAAACCTGCTGAAGTGATAAACAACAGAAGTTTACAATACTTGTGCTAAGCTGTGCCAACCAAACTTCTGTGATTTGCATTCAGTAATTAGTTGATCATGCAGATAAGAGGCAGGTTTAGATGCAGTAAAGTGTGGATTTTGTCAGGGTGTTTTTAATCTTTGCCACAATGAGGTTGATTTGTGAGTGTGCTTTTTGTCCACGGGCGTGAGGCCCACCGAAGCACGCGGTGCTGTGCAATGGTTGGGGCATGCTCTGCAGGAATCCTCTTGTGCAAGTGTGGCAGTTTTAGGCTGATGCCCAGAAAAGTTTTCCACAGATCTTGAATAGAAAAGTGGTAGAATGTAAATAAATTACCTTTGGATGCAAAAGGGAAAAATAGTAATAAGGTCTAACCAATGCCATTGGTCTGATAACCAACATGAAGTTAGTTGTGTAAACTAACTCTTGCTCTTTTCTGCTTCTTCACTCTAGCTGATACCAGCTGGTGGCTTTTGCTTGGCTGTTGCTGATCCCTGTCTGCACTCTTGTTGTGGCTAAGTACTAACAGCTACTCTCTGCTCTTCTCTCTCTTTTGCCTTGTATAGGGTGGGGGAAGGTTGGACTCGATGATCTTTGAGGTCTCTTCCAACCTTGGTGATACTGTGATATTGTGATACTGTGAAGGGAGCAGGGAGGGGGAAGCTGTTGGTAGCCCCCTGGTTTTGTCCAGAGGGGGTTTTGTGTTGTTTTATATGTTGTAAATACCTGTAAATATTGTATGTTTTGTACATATTCATTGCATTTCACCTTTCTAGATTGTAGTGTGTTTGTAAATGCAGCTTCATTGGCTTCCATCTGAGCTGGTCTGGCAGTTTTATTGTGGGGAGTAATTTCAACCCAGCGCAGCATGCTGTAAGCTAGTGTCACTAGGACATGATACATTTGTTGCCCTGTAATGCTCTCATGGTCCAATTCACACCTGACTTAGTTTTCAGCATCTAGGTACTCCTCCTTCAAAGTAAAAGCAGGAAAAAAGAATCACCATGCAAAAGCCAGCAAGTAGATTCTCTTGGCATGATCTACCAGGCTTTCAGCAAACCCACGCTCTCTATTGGCTTTCACACGCTCCCTCCCTCCTGTTCACACTCTGTCTTCCTTACTACATGCCTGATTACTCTTGCTGCAACAGGCAGAGCTCTCTGTCCTGTTTCAACCATGAATTCTCACAGCTTCCTTTTTCCAGACCTCTGCTACCTCTTCTGTTACCTGATTTCCTCATGACCGTTCTTATGCCAGAGGGACTTCTTTGTGTTACTTAAGGAGCAGCAGACCCCTCACTTGAGGATGGGAACTCATCTTGCAGACAAGAGGTGTGCAAAGTCCTGACCCAGCACAGTGGTGAAGGCAGGTTCAGAGGGGGCAGGTTGAATGGTGTGGTGGGTTGAAATTACCCCCACCATTCCCCCAAGTAATTTGGAGAATTATCACCTAAAATAAAATTGCCAGCCCAGCCCAGATTGGGATGGAGGCAAATGGAGCTCTATTTTACAAGCAAACTACCACCTAGAAATATGAAATGCAGTGAATATGTACAACATCTCCAGTATTTACATGGATTTAAAATTTATAAACAGCACAAGGACCCTCCTGGGCAAAACTGGAGGTTGCCAATAGTTTCCCCCTCTCCACTCCCTTCCCTCTGTGCAAGGACAAGAGAAAAGAGAAGGGCGGAGAGTAGTGCTTAGCCACAGCAAGAATGCAGCCAAGGTCATTAGCAGCCAAGCAGAAGCTACCAGCTAGTATCAGCTAGAGGGAAGAGCTGAGACAAAGAGAGAGACAGAACAGTTTATATGACTTTGTGTCAGCTATCAGACCACTGGGATCATTTAGACCTTATCATGATTTTCCCTTTACATCCAATGGTGATTTATTTACATTCTATCACTTTCTACTCAAGATCTGTGGCAAATTTTCTAGGCATCAGCCTAAAACTACCACAAATGGACTGGTTGGAGGCCTGAGCAGGATGGCAGAATCTGGAACTGAAGATACTTATAGCACAATAGTGAGCTGTAGCATTTTGAGTCACAAGATATGATGAGGCTTCATCTCTTGCATTGCAAGCCGCTTCCTCTTTTTGTCCTGGTACAAGTGCCCAGGGCTCCATCTCATTTTGTAAATTTGATTCATGTCCAACTTACAGAAAGGCATCCAATGTCATTTTGAAAACTCAAACCCACTTCCTTTCCTTGGCACTTGTGCCTGCTTAGGCTGGGTGCCTCAAAAAAAGAAGCCACAGAGTTGAGAGCTGCAGTGCCCAGAGTGCCCAGCCCAGAGGGTGCACACAGGCAGTAGTGGATTGCTGCCCATCAGTCCTGCACCCCTCTCAGTCTGGCTGCAGAGTTATTGTCTCTCTCTGGCTTCCCTCTCTGCTCCCCTGGGAGAGAGACTCCCTCTTATCTGGTAACAGTGGGGGAGTATCAGAGGCACTTTGGCCTGAGTAACTCTTTTGCCTTTCCTGTGCAATCTTGGCCTGTCTAGGCCTAATGCTAGGGCAAAAAGTGTTGGGGGGAGGTGGTGGGGGAGGTGGGGGCAGGTCAGGCCCAGCCAGCCTGAAACCAGCCAGGGGAAGAAAGAGCCCTGGGGTTTTTCGAGAACCCCATGTGGGGAGAAGGGAAGCACTGGAGTTTTTTGATCTGGTGTAACAGACCTTGGCTATGCTTTGCTGTGCTCACCACTATGCTTGTAGCTTTGTACTCTATGAATTGCTTTTGCATTTAACCTTTCCATGCCTATCCAATCCATTTGTGTGAGTGTTCTTCTTTTGCCCCGCTTGGAGCAACGGAGCAATCTGTCCTGCTGTAAACTAGGACAGTACTCTACAGGAATTGTGAATTCCTTTGAAGCCTCAAGAAAAATCTGTATCTGATTTGCAGCTTCACCCTGCCTGAGTCTGAAAACCACTGGATACAATAATCTTGACTCAGCATTTCAACTCACTAGTGACCAATGCGACCCTTAGCACAGCTGGAACAACCTCAGTGATTAAAACTTTGTACCAGGCCTTCAGACGAATGAGCAGCGCTGAACAGAATGTTTAACAAGCAAGTGTATCCTGGGGGGCAGGAAGGAAAGTGTGGCCAGCAGGGCTAGGGAGGTTCTGCTCCCCCTCTACTCTGCCCTGCTCAGACCACAGCTGAAATCCTGTGTCCAGTTCTGGGCTCCCCAGCTCAAGAGAGACAGAGACCTGCTGGAGAGAGTCCAAGGGAGAGCCAGGAGGATGCTTAGGGGACTTGAGCATCTCCCCTGTGGAGAGAGACTGAGAGCCCTGGGGCTGTTTAGTCTGGAGAAGAGAAGGCTTGAGAGGGGATCTGATCAATGCCTATCAATAGCTGAGGGCTGGGGGTCAAGTGGAGGGGGCCAAGCTCTTCTGGTTGGTGCACAGTGATAAGCCAAGGACCAATGGAAACAAACTTGAGCAGAGAAGGTTTCAGCTCAACATGAGGAGAAACTTCTTTAGAGTGAGGGTGCCAGAGCCCTGGAGCAGGCTGCCCAGAGAGGTTGTGGAGTCTCCTTCTCTGGAGCCTTTCCAACCCCACGTGGATGCATTCCTGTGCAGACTGCCCTGGGTGATGCTGCTCTGGCAGGGGGGTTGGACTGGATGGTCTCTGGAGTTCCCTTCCAACCTCTAATGTACTGTGGTACTGTGATGCTGTGATGTGAGAAACAGTGAAGGAAAAACCCTTATTTTTGCACTTATTTTGAATTGCTTCCAAATATTTTGTTGACCATGGGCTATGGTCATTTGGTTTCTTGCTAATTTTAGTGGGCATCATATTTTGCCAGAAAGACTGTTTCTGAAATGTAAAAATGGAGGTTCTGGGTAGACTACCTTTAATGGCTGAGGGTAGGCTATTGCTGCCCCAGTTCTGGATAAAGAAAAGTATGGAGGAGTGTCCTGGTTTGAGGCTAGGTAGCTCCTCTCATCACACAATTGGATTGCAGAAGTGATGGAAAGTTTCAATGGAAAGCAGTAAGTGAATTACAGAAGCTACAAAGCACAGTGACAAAAGAATCCCAAAGCACACAGAGTCCCCTACAGCACACCAAAAAAACCCCAACACTTCCCTTCTTCCCACCTGAGGGTGTACCCAAAACCCCCAGGGCTCTTTCTTCCCCCCCCCACTGCTAGGCTGGTCTCAGCCTGGCCAGGTCTGGGACTGCCCCTCCCCCCTTCTCCTCCTGGCATTAGGCCCAGCCAGGCCTAAGAGCCTTGAGATGCTCCCCCAGCGTTCCCCGATGGGGAGCATCTCCCATGGGAGCAGAGAGGGAAGGAAGAGGCAGAGAATGGCTTTGCAGAGGGATGTATAGGGTGCAGGATCGATGGGTATGGAACAGGCTGTTCCCTGTGCACACCTGCTGGGGTGGGCACTCAGGACACCGGAGGTGTAGCTCATGTGGCAGGAGCAGGAGGCAGCCAGCCTGAGCGCCACAAGGAGTAAGCACTTGGCTTGTCTCAGCCACCTCTGTGATTCCAGACAAACTCTGGAAATCCATTTCTAATGTGTCAGCTTCCTGACAGAGAGTAAATAGGTTGAGGAGTGAAAGGAAGGCAGAGGAAATCTGCCTGTAGTACCTTCCACAGCAGGAGGTAAGCAGCCTTTCAGCGGGCGAGAAGGAATTATTCCTGTTCTGTCCCTCCTGGACATGCCCCACGGAGATGGAGAAACTGAGGCATCTAACTTTGCTCTGTTCACAGAGCAGTTTGCAATGTTAGTAGCAGTAGTCCCAGCCCCTTGTGTGAAGGCAAGTCAGCCCTTCAAAATACAGAAATGAATAGAATATAGAATAGAATAGAATAGAATAGAATAGAATAGAATAGAATAGAATAGAATAGAATAGACCAGGTTGGAAGAGACCTTCAAGATCATCACGTCCAACCCATCAACCAATCCAACCCACCTAATCAAGTAAACCATGGCACCAAGCACCCCAGCAAGTCTCCTCCTGAACACCTCCAGTGGTGGTGACTCCACCACCTCCCTGGGCAGCCCATTCCAATGGGCAATCACTCTCTCTGGGTAGAACTTCTTCCTCACATCCAGCCTAAACCTCCCCTGGCACAGCTTGAGACTGTGTCCTCTTGTTCTGGTGCTGCTTGCCTGGGAGAAGAGACCAACCCCCACCTGTCTACAACCTCTCTTCAGGGAGTTGTAGAGAGCAATAAGGTCACCCCTGAGCCTCCTCTTCTCCAGGCTAAGCAACCCCAGCTCCCTCAGCCTCTCCTCACAGGGCTGTGTTCCAAACCCCTCACCAACTTTGTTGCCCTTCTCTGGACACCTCCCAGCAAATCAACCTCCTTCCTAAACTGAGGAGCCCAGAACTGGACACAGGACTCCAGGTGTGGCCTAACCAGTGCAGTGTACAGGGGCACAATGACCTCCCTGCTCCTGCTGGCCACACTCTTCCTGATGCAGGCCAGGATGCCATTGGCCCTCTTGGCTGCCTGGGCACACTGCAGGCTCATGTTCAGCCTACCATCAACCAGCACCCCCAGGTCCCTCTCTGCCTGGCCACTCTCAGCCACTCTGACCCCAGCCTGTAGCACTGCCTGGGGTGCTGTGGCCAATGTGCAGCACCTGGCACTTGGATGTGTTCAATCTCCTGCCCTTGGACTCTGCCCATCTGTCCAGCCTGTCGAGGTCCCTCTGCAAAGCCTCTCTGCCCTCCAGCAGATCAACTCCTGTCCCCAGCTTGGTGTCATCTGCAAATGTACTGATGATGGACTCAATGCCCTCATCCAGATCATCAATAAAAGATGTTAAAGAGGATGGGGCCCAGCACTGATCCCTGGGGCACACCACTGGTGCCTGGCTGCCAGCTGGCTGTGGCACCATTCACCACCACTCTCTGGGCTCAGCCTCCAGCCAGTTCCTAACCCAGCTCAGAGCTGCTGTCCAAGCCAGGGGCTGACAGCTTGGCCAGGAGTTTGCTGTGGGGGACGGTGTCAAAGGCCTTGCTGAGGTCCATGTTACAATGAGACATCCAGTGGATCCCAAATAGTTGGAGAGCAAAAGAGTAAGTGAATAAATTACCAGGTTTTAGTGATTCATGTGATGGAATTGTTCTTTTTGTAGAGTTTTTTCCAAATGTATTTGGAAGTAACAAATTGCTGCATCCCACAATCTCTTCACAGCCCTTTTGGGTATAGAAAATATTTATTACACCAAATAGAAGAAAAACCTTCACAGCAACAACGAACTCCAATCGTTGCAAAAGTGTATCTTAAGCTCCCATCAAATGCTCCCACCAAAATGCACTTTGAGAGGGAAAGCCCTAAATATAAATCAGAGAGAGAGTTTATAGAGAAGGCTCTGCACAGATAAGTGAAGACAATGAGTGTGTGTGAAAGAAACTACTGACTGCTTGGAGAGGTAATTATAGGAAACAAGAAATGTTGCTTGATCATAGATCAGGGCAGCCTGCAGTACTGTTTTGGCCAAAGTGCAAAGGAATAATTTTTCACGAGTTCAAAGCAATACATGACACATACATAGATTCACAGAATCACAGAGTCATTGAAGCCATCTGGAACAGCCCTCTGAGATCATCAGGTCCAGCCTATGACCTAACACCACCACCCTGACCACACCATGGCATCAAGTGCCACGTCCAATCTGGCCTTAAACACCTCCAGGGATGGTGACTCCACCACCACACTGAGCAGCCCATTCCAGTGCCTAATCAGCCTTTCTGTCAGGAAGTGCTTCCTAACATCCAACCTAACCCTCCCCTGGCACAGCTTCAGGCCATGCCCTCTTGTCCTGTCACAAGCTGCCTGGCAGCAGAGCCTGACCCCCACTGACTACAGCCTCCCTTCAGGTAGGTGTAGAGAGTGATAAGGTCCCCCCTGAGTCTCCTCTCCTCCAGGCTGAACACCCCCAGCTCCCTCAGCCTCTCCTCAGCAGCCTTTCCCTCCAGTCCCTTCCCCAGGCTGGTTGCTCTCCTCTGGACCTGCTCCAGCACCTCAAGATCTCTCTTGCAGTGAGGGCCCAGAGCTGCACCCAGTGCTGGAGGTGAGGCCTCAGCAGTGCTGAGCACAGGGGCAGGATTCCATCTCCAGTCCTGCTGGCCACACACTTCCTAATACAGGCCAGGATGCCCTTGGCCCTCTGTGCCCCCTGGGCACACTGCTGGCTCATGTTCAGCTGCTGTCACCACATCTTTATATTCCAAGTCCTAACATCACACAGCTTTAGGATTGATGTCTGCTGGCAGATACAGTTCTTATTTTTCAGAGCTCCTCCTTATATCTGTCGAGCCAATACTCCTGGTTTTTTGTTTATTCCCTCTCTCTCTTTGTACCACTCACTGAAACAAGAGCCTCCTTGTGATAAGGGGTTTGTGTGTGGATCGGTGGTGTCATCATGAAAGGGTGACATTGAAGTTAAAAGAAACTACTAAAGAGTGACTCAGGGGAAGTGAAGCTAATTAGTCAAGTTAAAAAGGGATAATTCACTGCAGCCTTTGTCTTAGAAATGCATTTCAAAGTTTCATTTCCATTTCAAAGTTGCAGACTGTGTCTTGCAGAATTACCACGGTACATGGAGCTGCAGAATCACAACCTGGTTATGTCTGGTTGGTAGCTGGACAATATTATTAGTGGTCTGTAAGTCCCATGTCATCATCACTTAAATAACCTTAAAACACCACACTTCAGGGTCATGCCTCACAGTCCTTTTGAAAATGTTTGCCGTATTTCTTTCAAAGCTTAAAAATATGTGCACATAGATATAGACATCTCTGCCTTTGCAAGGCTTGGACATGTAGCTCTGCACAGCATTGTGCAGCACCAGGTCAGTTTTCTCTGCATGTTACAGGATACAGGAGGTATGTGACTAATCAAAAGGCCTTCTACTTATGAGAAGCTCAACAGGAGCCAGCAGTGAGCACTTGCAGCCCAGAGAGCCAAGCAGACCCTGGGCTGCAGCAAGAGAGGTGTGGCCAGCAGGGCCAGGGAGGGGATTCCCTCTGCTCCACTCTGCTGAGACCCCACCTGGAGCTCTGTGTCCAGTTCTGGAGCCTCTATTGCAGGAAGGATCTGGAGGTGCTGGAAGGTGTCCAGAGAAGGGCCACGAGGATGAGCAGAGGGCTGGAGCTGCTCGGCTATGAGGGCAGACTGAGAGAGTTGGGGCTGTTCAGTCTGGAGAGGAGAAGGCTCTGGTGAGACCTAATTGTGGCCTTCCAGCATCTAAAGAGGGCTCCAAGAAAGCTGGGGAGGGACTTTTGAGGGTGTCAGGGAGTGATAGGACTGGGGGGGAATGGAGCAAAACTAGAAGTGGGTAGATTCAGCTTGGATATGAGGAAGAAGTTGTTCCCTATGAGGGTGGTGAGAGCCTGGCACAGGCTGCCCAGGGAGGTGGTGGCAGCCTCATCCCTGGAGGTGTTTGCAGCCACGTTGGATGTGGCTGTGAGCAACCTGCTGTAGTGTGAGGTGTCCCTGCCTATGGCAGGGGGGTTGGAACTGGATGATCCTTGAGGTCCCTTCCAACCCTGGCAATTCTATGATTCTATGATCTTTACCAAGGAGTGAGATCTAGAGAGTTGTGGCAATAAGTGTAATTCAAGTTTTGGGTTAATTCCCTCTATTTGGAACGGAAAACTTTCTGGCTAATATTACTTTATGTAATATGTTTCAAGCAAAGTTGATTTATACTACAAGAGAACTGATGAAATATTACTTCTTTACTGCAAAGCAGAAGAAAATACTTTTAAACCTTTTCCAGCAGTTATACCTCTGAAACAACATCAGTTACAATAAGCAATAGTTTAAAATCCATCAAGTGACTGCCCCAGCACTTCTGACTGGAACATGCCAACAAGAAATCTTGTTTCCAGAACACAAATAGAGCTAATATTATGCTGTTGTCTTAAGCTGAATATTGTGTACAGTACAGGTTAGGAGGTGATGTGCAAGAGAGCAGCCCAAGGGGAAGGATCTAGATTGCAGGAAACAACTGAGTTAATCTTCCATGCTCTGTACTATCATTACCTGCTGCATGTGTATATCAAGGTGTGTATGGGTTTTAACATTGTTTTTACAGCTACTTCAAATACAGGTACTCCTCTCATGTGCTTAACTGCAGTTCACTGCAGCAGAGCACCTCCCTATTGCCTATGTTATAAAAAGCCCAGCAAGCAATTCCTATTCAATGTGCCAAAAGTTAATGACAGCAATGTGAAATGAGAGGAAGGAATTTGGACACATGATACCTGCACCCTCAGAAAGCTTACAGGTGAGAGTTTATTTGGTGGGAGTGTTGGTCTGCTTGAGGGTAGGGAGGCTCTACAAAGGGACCTGGATGTCTTGAAGCCATGGGATGAGGTCATCTGTGTGAGCTTCAACAAGGCCAAGTGCCAGGTCCTGCACCTGGGCCACAACCACCTCATGAATGCTGCAGGCTCAGGGAAGAGTAGCTGGAGAGCTGTCGGGGCAAAAGGTCCTGGGGGGACTGACTGACAGGAGGGTGAACATGAGCCAGCAGTGTGCCCAGGGGACCAAGAGGGCCAGGGGCATCCTGGCCTGGATCAGAAACAGTGTGGCCAGCAGGAGCAGGGAGAGGACTGTCCCTCTGCACTCAGCGCTGGGGAGGCTGCACCTCGAGTGCTGTGCTCAGCGCTGGGCACCGCAGCACAGGAAGGACATCGAGGAGCTGGAGCTGGGCCAGAGAAGGGAACTGAGCTGGTGAGGGGCTGGAGAACAAGGCTGTGAGGAGAGGCTGAGGGAGCTGGGGCTGGTTAGTCTGCAAGAAAGGAGGCTGAGGGGAGACCTCATTGCTCTCTGGAGCTACCTGGCAGGAGGTTGTAGAGAGGTAGGCTCTGGTCTCCTCTCACCAGTGACTCATGGCAGAATGAGAGGGAAAGGCCTCAAGCTGGGCCCAGGGGAGGTTTAGGCTGGGCATCAGGAAAAAATAGTTCATGGAAAGGGTTGTGGGGCACTGGCACAGCTGCCCAGGGAGGTGGCTGAATTGCCATCTTTGGAGGTGTTTAAGAGCCATCTAGATCTGGTGCTTGGGGACATGGTGCAGTGACAGACTTGGTTGGGTGGGTGAAAGGGCTGGGCTGGATGATCTTGGAGGTCCTTTGCAGCCTGGATGATTCTGTGATTCTCTGGTTCTGACTATGCAGCTGAGCTAGCTTTGCCATTTAAAAGGCACTGGGGAATGCAAATCTTTCAAAAGCTGCAGAGGACAGATCTAGTAATGGCTGCTGACTAGACTGGAATATGTACTTGTCATAGACCAAACCAGCATAATACTCTACCCCTGAAGAGAGCTTACAATGTCTGTCTGTCCATAAAGGCCTGATGGAAAATTATGAAGAATCACTGAAAGTAAAAAAGATCTACAATAATAGCTGAAATACTATGGAGGATGCTTAACTGTGCGAATTCAGAGGTAGTATTATTACTGACAGAGAACAAAAGTGAAAAGCTTTCTCCCCTTGTAGGTATACAGAATAACTTCCAGTATCTGAAGGGGGCCTACAAGAAGGCTGGGGAGGGACTTCTCAGGCTATCAGGTAGTGATAGGACTAGGGGGAATGGAATGAAGCTGGAGGTGGGGAGATTCAGGCTGGAGGTGAGGAGGAAGTTCTTCACCATGAGGGTGGTGAAGCCCTGGAATGGGTTGTCCAGGGAGGTGGTTGAGGCCCTGTCCCTGGAGGTGTTTAAGCCCAGGCTGGATGAGGCTCTGGCCAGCCTGATCTAGTGTAGAGTGTTCCTGCCCATGGCAGAGGGGTTGGAACTAGCTGATCCTTGTGGTCCCTTCCAACCCTAACTGAAACTATGAAACTTTTCTTAAGGAAGGAAACACTGAAAAATGCATCAAATGGACTAACTTAATGCAGAGTATCAAATAAAACCTGTAAGCTACATAAACTAATCCACTATGTGAAATAATATTGCTGTTGGGTCATGGGTTGGGCACGATGATCTCAAAGGTCTCTTCCAACCTGGTCTATTCTATTCTATTCTATTCTATTCTATTCTATTCTATTCTATTCTATTCTATTCTCCATTCCATTCTTTATTCTATTCTATTCTATTCTATTCTATTTCTCTGCTCTATTCTCTATTCTATTCTATTCTATTCCATTCCATTCCATTCCATTCCATTCCATTCTATTCTATTCTATTCTATTCTATTCTATTCTATTCTATTCTATTCTATTTCATTCCATTCTATTCTATTCTATTCTATTATTCTATTCTATTCTAATTAAAACATTGTAGTATGAGGAGCAGACACAACCTTTGTGTTTTAGGACTGGATTCTGCAAGTAAGTGAGAGGCCACAAACCTCACTGAACTCTACACAAAGTAGCCTTAAAGCACAATGCATTTGAGTGTGCCTGACACTTGCAATTCTCATTCTAAGTAATGTGGTCTGTAAAAGATCCTCCAAGGGAAGTGAATCCAATGGAAAAAAGACTTGCTGCAATCCATGGAGCAGATCGGCATTTCGTAACTTGATCTGGACAGCAATACAGATTCTCATCTGTTTATGTTTATCTGCCAGTAACTTGGCTACAAAATCACAGCATCACAGCACATTGGAGGTTGGAAGGGAACTCCAGGGATCATCCAGTCCAAGCCCCCTGCCAGAGCAGCATCCCTCAGGGGAGTCTGCACAGGAATGCATCCAGGGGGGGTTGGAAAGGCTCCAGAGAAGGAGACTCCACAACCTCTCTGGGCAGCCTGCTCCAGGGCTCTGCCACCCTCACTCTAAAGAAGTTTCTCCTCATCTTGAGCTGAAACCTTCTCTGGTCAAGTTTGTCTCCATTGTTCCTGGGCTTCTTGCTGTGCACCACCCAAAAGAGCTTGGCCCCCTCCACTTGCCCCCCAGCCCTCAGCTATTGATAGACATTGATCAGATCCCCTCTCAGCCTTCTCTTCTCCAGACTAAACAGCCCCAGGGCCCTTAGTCACTCCTCACAGGGGAGATGCTTAAGTCCCCTAAGCAACCTCTTGGCTCTCCTTTGGACTCTCTCCAGCAGGTCTCTGTCTCTCTTGGACTGGGGAGCCCAGAACTGGTCACAGGATTGCAGGTGTGGTCTGAGCAGGGCAGAGTAGAGGGAGAGGAGAACCTCCCCAGCCCTGCTGGCCACACTTTTCCTGCTGCACCCCAGGATCCCATTGGCTCTCTTGGCCCCAAGGGCACATTGCTGTCCCATGCAGAACTTGCTGCCCACCAGCACTCCAAGGTCTTTCTCCATGGAGCTGTTCTCCAGTATCAGATTTCCCTGTATGATATAGGGGCTGCTGTCTCCTCCTCTTAGCTCTTTAGAGGAGCACTTATTGAACTTTGTTTACATTTATGTATGCTGTAGAGGTATATCCAGGTATATTATGAGCAGACCATGTTAGATTTGGCTTTCTTCATTTCAACTTTTTTTCATTTTCATTGATATGAGGCAAGGTGGTTCTTGACCTTTTGAAAGTAATTTTGCTTTGGCCATTACTCACTTGCAAGTGCATTTGTAGAGCACTTCTGTATCATCCTTAAGCCAAGAACTTCACTATATAACTATCTGACTAAACAAAGGGGGAAAATTAATCTCTATTTGTTAGTAGATTCCTGATAGTTTAGATTTCCCCCCCTTCCCCCCACCCCTTCATTCCAGAGGAATCCTAATTGTGCAGTTCTGTCAACCAGTCTTAAAGTCTGTTTTCTTCACAAGACTGTTCTACAAGCTCCTTATGAGGTGGAGCTGAAGGAACCTGGTGGTGTTCAGCCTAGACAAAAGGAGGCTTGGGGGAGACCTCACTCTCTGCAAGTGCCTGGGCTCTCTTCTCCCAATAAATGAGTGATAGGACAAGAGGAAATGACCTCAAGTTGCTCCAACATGTCCAGAGAAGGGCAACAAAGCTGGGGAGGGGTCTGGAGCACAGCCCTGTGAGGAGAGGCTGAGGGAGCTGGGGTTGCTTAGCCTGGAGAAGAGGAGGCTCAGGGGAGACCTTCTTGCACTCTACAACTCCCTGAAGGGAGGTTGTAGCCAGGTGAGGGTTGGTCTCTTCTCCCAGTCAACCAGCACCAGAACAAGAGGACACAGTCTCATACTCTGCCAGGGGAGGTTTAGGGCTGAATGTTGGGAAGAAATTCTTCCCAGCAAGAGAGATTTGCCATGGGGATGTGCTGCCCAGGGAGGTGGTGGAGTCACCATCACTGGAGGTGTTTAGGAAGAGCCTGGATGAGGCACTTGGCGCCATGGTTTAGTTGATTAGATGGTGTTGGGTGATGGGTTGGACTTGATGATCTCAAAGGTCTTTTCCAACCTGTGATTCTGTGAGTTGTGCTGAGGTTTAGGTTGGACTTTAGGAAAAATTTCTTCTCAAAAAAGGTTGTCACTCACTGGAATGTGCTGCCAGGGCAGTGGTAGAGTCACCATCCCTGGAGGAGTTTAAAAGATGTGTAGATGTGGTGCTGAGGGTCGTGGTTTTGCAGTGACCTGGCAGTGCTGGGTTAATGGACTCAATGATCCTCAAGATCTTTTCCAAGCTAAACAATTCTTTGCTCCAATGGAGTAATCTTTGCCCCATTATGACCCACAAAACCTTGTGGCTTTCTGACTTCATTTTAGTTCCTTTGTGAGAAAAAATTCCCTCTACAGAAGTCTTGCAGAAAGAGAATCTTAGCTTTGCTCACTGCCTATGTGCAATAGTAGAGTCAATGGTACCAGAACAAATTTGCATGGTGTACCTTGTACTCTCCTTTGTGTGTCTGAATGTTTGTGTGTGTATAGTACATAGTTCTTGGTGACTTTCTTATGACTTTCTTGGTGACTTAGTGGAAGGCAGGATCACAGGATCACAGCTCACAGGCTCACAGGATGTTAGGGGTTGGAAGGGACCTCTGGAGATCATCCAGACCATTCCCCTGCCAGAGCAGAACCATAGAATCCAGCACAGGTCACACAGGAACACATCCAGACAGGGCTGGAAAGGCTCCAGAGAAGGAGACTCCACAACCTCTCTGGGCAGCCTGTTCCAGTGCTCTGGGACCCTCACAGTGAAGAAGTTCCTCCTCATGTTGAGCTGGAACCTCCTGTGCTGTATATCCACTGCCCCTTGTCCTACCACAGGGTGCCACTGAGCAGAGCCTGTCCCTTCCCTCGTGACCCCCAGCCCTCAGATATTGACAGACATTGATCAGATCCCTCTCAGTCTTCTCCTCTCCAGACTAAACAGCCCCAGGGCTCTCAGCCTCTCCTCACCAGGCAGTGCTGCAGTCCCTTCAGCATCCTTGTAGGCCTCCCTTGGACTGTCTCCAGCAGATCCCTGTCCCTCCTGAACTGGGCAGCCCAGAACTATATGCAATATTCTGGGTGAGGTTTCATCAGGGCAGAGCAATGTATCATAGTAACTGGTAACCAGTATCACTTGTAACTTCCTCTCCACTTAGGAAAACAATGAGCCCCAGAGAGTCCTGCTAAAAATCAAACTGCAGATAAATATCTACTCTTGCTAAAAGGGAAGGGCATTCAACTGAGGAGGAAACCTGCAAACCCATCATCATAGTTTGAGCAGCCACGAGTAGAGTTGGCTGTTTAGGACACCCATATGTCCAACAGAAGACCCCATCTTCCTACACGGTAAAGATAAACCCAGACCTTCCACTGTGCCAAGAAGCATAACATCAAGCAGATCTTGGATTGTCCTCTTTAAATTACCAGAGAAATGGAGGGAGATTGAGATGAAAACATGGTGAGGGACTTTTGAAGGTGTCAGGGAGTGATAGGACTGCGGGGAATGGAGCAAAACTAGAACTGGGTAGATTCAGATTGGATGTGAGGAAGAAGCTGCTCCCCATGAGGGTGGTGAGAGGCTGGCACAGGTTGCCCAGGGAGGTGGTGGCAGCCTCATGCCTGGAGGTGTTTGCAGCCAGGCTGGCTGTGGCTGTGAGCAACCTGCTGTAGTGTGAGGTGTCCCTGCCCATGGCAGGGGGGTCGGAGCTGGCTGATCCTTGAGGTCCCTTCCAACCCTGACAATTCTGTGATTCTAATGAGAATATATTGGACTGCATACTAAAAATGGAATCTCTATTCCACGTGGGGAAGGTTACAAGTTGAGGCCAACTTTCTTCTGTGTAGAGATCACCTTACTCTCACATTGGCCTGTATCCATTCTTGTATGTAAAGCAGGACATCAGGTCTGCTTCTGTATGTCTGTGAAATAGTAACGTTATGTCTCTGCGGTCTGTCGTTCCAGTTCAGCATTGCATCTATGAATACCAACAGAATGAAGGATGTGCTTCTATTACAAGAAGAATCTGGAGGTGCTGGAAGGTGTCCAGAGAAGGGCTATGAGGATGAGCAGAGGGCTGGAGCTGCTCTGCTGTGGAGACAGACTAGGGAGTTGGGGCTGTTCAGTCTGGAGAAGAGAAGGCTCTGAGGAGACCTAATTGTGGCCTTCCAGTATCTGAAGGGGGCTACAAGAAAGCTGGGGAGGGACTTTTGAGGGTGTCAGGGAGTGATAGGACTGGGGGGAATGGAGCAAAACTAGAAATGGGAAGATTCAGATTGGATGTTAGAAAGAAGTTGTTCTCCATGAGGGTGGTGAGAGCCTGGCACAGGTTGCCCAGGGAGGTGGTGGCAGCCCCACCCCTGGAGGTGTTTGCAGCCAGGCTGGATGTGGCTGTGAGCAACCTGCTGTAGTGTGAGGTGTCCCTGGCCATGGCAGGGGGGTTGGGACTGGCTGGTCCTTGAGGTCCCTTCCAACCCTGACAGTTCTGTGATTCTATGATTCTTAGGACAGGGCTCCGAGATGCCTTCTACCCTTCCCTTGCTTACAGCCGAAGTGTCCTGGGTTGAGCCTTTCCAGCTCAGGACAGAAATGTAGAATTTACCCCAAAGGAGTAAATAAAAACACTGGCACAGGTTTGGACGTTACACAGAACTACTATTTACAAAGTACAAAAGGCACCAAAGTAACAGGTTATATACAATTAAATCAGCCTCAGCTAGGCCACCAAGCTAGACCTTAACAATGCAGCAGAAAATATCCTCCAGCCAGGCAAATCTCCCCTACGCTGCAAGGGAAAGCAAAGGGAGACAGAGACCTGACCAGAAAGGCTGCTCCTTATGTAGGGAGATGCAGGGGAGGGCATGGATGTTAAGGAATATTAGCTCCTTAATTTACAAATTATATGGCAAACATTAATAAAAATATCAGTAACCTTTGGTTAATATGAAAAATTGCCAAAACTTATTAAATAGATTCAATGAAGGCTTAGAATAAATACTTACAGTGAGGATGTACAGGATTTGGGCAACTACAACAATTCTGACAATTTTATGCAAACCAGCAGGAAGTAACAGAAAGTATAGAATAGAATTAGAATAGAATAGAATAGAATAGAATAGAATAGAATAGAATAGAATAGAATAGAATAGAATAGAATAAGAATAGAATAGAATAGAATAGAATAGAATAGAATAGAATAGAATAGAATAGGAATAGAATAGAATAGAATCAGAGATAGAATTAACCAAGTCCAACCTCATCCCCACACCATCTAATCAACTAAACCATGGCACCAAGTGCCTCATCCAGGCTCTTCCTAAACACCTCCAGTGATGGTGACTCCACCACCTCCCTGGGCAGCACATTCCAATGGGCAATCTCTGGGAAAAGTTTCTTCCTTACCTCCAGCCTAAACCTCCCCTGGCACAGCTTGAGACTGTGTCCTCTTGTTCTTGTTCCCTCCCCAGCCTTGTTGCCCTTCTCTGGACACCTTCCAGCATCTCAACATCTTTCCTAAACTGAGGAGACCAAAATTGGACACAGGACTCAAGGTGTGGCCTAACCAGTGCTGAGCACAGGGCAGAATGACCTCCCTGCTCCTGCTGGCCACACTCTTCCTAATGCAGGCCAGGATGCCCTTGGCCTTCTTGGCCACCTGGGCACACTGCTGGCTCATGTTCAGCCAGCTGTCAACCAGTATCTCCATGTCCTTTTCTGCCTGGCTGCTCTCCAGCACTCTGACCCCAGCCTGTCACACCTCATGGGTTTGTTGAGAGATCCCCAGGGGCTTTGGGGCGCTCCCATGCGCCAGGCAGGGCAGGTTGCCGGCAGGAAGGCCACGCGCCTCGGGGCCGGTCTGGCTCCAGCGGCCGGCGGCTGCTAGCGACGCTGTCGGACGGGCGCTTGCTTTGTCCTGGGTGAATTGAGGCACGGCTAAATCCTGGCCACAAGGGGAAGCAGGCTGGGCTCTGGCTCCTAAGCTGGTGGCTTCTCTCGTAGCTTGCAGTGTGTATGCTGTGGCTTTATCCCCGGTGTTGGACCAGGCATGCAAGGCTTGAGCAAGGCACAGGCAACTAGAAATCAGCCTGTATATAAATCTTGCCTGAGATTCAATTTGGCCAATAGGGCAACTGAAGCCAGCACATAGTTGCAATGAAATGGACTTCTGCAAGGCTGTGGCCATAGAGGGCAGACACATAGGCCTGTTCAGGCAGGAGCAGTACTCGTGCTCTTACCCCAGAGGCAGGGTTGTTTACCAGACACCCATGGCCCTGTCCCCTGTGTTCCTTTTCCCATGTTACCTTGACTTTCTGCAGAAAGAAGGCGGGAGCAGGGGACCATGTCTAGACACATTAGTGTCTGTCTGGCTTTGTGCTGGGGCTGTTTGGCCCTACCATGACAATGGAATAACAATATAACAATATGCTGTGCCTCGCTCCTGGGTCAGGAGAGATTGTTCTGGATGACTTTTGGAAGTTCCTTCCAGCCCAGACCATTCTATGATTCTATGATCAGCCAGTTCCAACCCCCCTGCCATGGGCCAGGGACACCTCACACTACAGCAGGTTGCTCACAGCCACATCCAGCCTGGCTGCAAACACCTCCAGGGGTGGGGCTGCCACCACCTCCCTGGGCAACCTGTGCCAGGCTCTCACCACCCTCATGGGGAACAACTTCTTTCTAACATCCAATCTGAATCTCCCCATTTCTAGTTTTGCTCCATTCCCCCCAGTCCTCTCACTCCCTGACACCCTCAAAGGTCCCTCCCCAGCTTTCTTGTAGCCCCCTTCAGATCCTGGAAGGCCACAGAAGGTCTCCTCAGAGCCTGTGCTTCTCCAGACTGAACAGCCCCAACTCTCTCAGTCTGTCTGCATAGACCTTTCTGTAGAAAATAGCTGTCATTTATGGTGCAAAGAAAAGCAAAAGTTGTTGGGGTATTGTGTTGAGGTTTGGATGCTTTGCTGTTGCTTGGTTGGTTTGTTTTCACGGTGGTTTTGCTCACTGTAAGTTTACTGTAGCACGGTTTTATGTCATCTTCATTGAAAGTTATTTAAAGCCATGGATGTGTGAGCAAAAAAGAAAAGGGTTTGCTGCACTCTTTCAGATTGTGTTTGAAGAGAAACAAAGTCTTGATTGGAGTTTGGAATTGTTAGTGCAAGGCTCTCTCTTTTCCTGGACTTTATGTTTGTGTTTTTTGGTGGTTTTTCTGTGTTTGTTGTGTTTTGTTTGCTTGCATTCTTTCCTCTGTGGTTTTGGTTTTGTTTGTTTGGGGGGTTTTGTGGATTTTTTGCTATTTTTGTTGCTTTCCTTTTGTTTGGGTTTTTGTTTGTTTGCTTGCTTGTTTGCTTTTCTTTAGCTGTGAAGAAACAAACCCAGAACTTAGAGAGATTTTAAAAATCTATTTCAAAACATAGCATGGGCAAAATAGGACAGAATGTGACACTGCAGGTAATGCAAACTAATTAAAACCTGGTTTTACTGCTCAGATGTGTTGAATCAGCTTAGACTTTGATTTGAATATCAATAGTGTTTGTAGTTTTACTCTATCTTTTAAGAGCAAGACAAAATGAGTTTCTATCACAACCGATAGTTAGATGTTGCTAGAAGGCGAAATTTCATCTGTGTATACTTCAGATACCGGAAGGCCACAATTAGGTCTCCTCAGAGCCTTCTCCTCTCCAGACTGAACAGCCCCAACTCCCTCAGTCTGTCTCCAGAGCAGAGCAGCTCCAGCCCTCTGCTCATCCTCATGGCCCTTCTCTGGACACCTTCCAGCACCTCCAGATCCTTCCTGGCACAGAGGCTCCAGAACTGGACACAGAGCTCCAGGTGTGGTCTCAGCAGAGTGGAGCAGAGGGGAGAATCCCCTCCCTGGCCGTGCTGGCCACACTTCTCTTGCTGCAGCCCAGGCTATGGTTGCATCCTATTTTGTATAAATGCTTATATGTTTTTTGAGGCATAAGGTTTTATCTCTGCTTTGGCACCACAGCTGAACACTTCAAATGCAAATAATCACACAAGAAACGTGCTGAAAGCACAATGGTTTTTTTCTGAGATACATGTTCAAGAAATAAATGGCAATTCAGGAACACTGAAGTGTCCTTTCCCAAGGTCTATGCTAACTGTCAGATGATGTCTCTCTTGATGTAGCTCTGTTCATGGGATTTTTCTATCCAGATGATGAAAAAAAATAGAATGATGCCAAGCAGGGCTGTGCTGCACAGCGTTACTAATAGATCTTCCAAGTCTGATGCAAAATCAGTCATGACAGCCACCAAGAAATTGAAGTCATGTGCTTTCCTGGGGTCTTGAAACTCAGCATTGATGAATGGGGCACACCTGGGTGGGAGGAGGCTGCTTCAGCCTTCAACCCTAAAGCAATGGTTTGGTAGTCAGTTGGTGGGGTTTGGTTTTGTTTGGTTGGTTTGGGTTTCATTC